>JAVTVJ010002319.1:0-58627 GCA_034509425.1 Eopsaltria australis | reverse complement strand
GGGACACTGGGGACACTCAGGGACACTCTGGGGACACTCTGGGTCACTCTGGGTCACTCTGGGGACACTCTGGGGACACTCTGGGTCCCCAGGGGTCATTTTGTGTCCCCCAAGGGTCACTCAGGGTCACCAGGGACACCCAGGAACCCCCTCAGGCTCCCTTTTTTTGGGGACAGGGACAAGGAGGGGACACTCAGGGGTCACTCAGGGTCCTCAGGGACATCCAGGGGTCACTTTGTGTCCCTGAAGGGTCACCCAGGGGTCACTCTGGGGTCATTTTGAGTCCCCAGGGGTCACCCAAGGGTCACTCAGGGTCCCCAGGGAGCCCCTCAGGCTCCGTTTTTTTGGGGACAAGGACATGGAGGGGTCACTTTCTGTCCCCAAGGGTCCCCAGGGGTCATTTTGTGTCCCCAAAGGGTCACTCAGGGGTCACTCAGTGTCCCCAGGGACCCTCAGGGACATCCAGGGGTCACTTTGTGTCCCCAGGGGTCACCCAAGGGTCACTCAGGGTCCCCAGGGGTCATTTTGTGTCCCCAAAGGGTCACTGGGGACATCCAGGGACCCTTCCCAGTATCCCAAACCCATTCCCAGTACCCAGACCCCATTCCCAGCATCTGTAACCCAATCCCAGTATCCCGAAATCCCCCTCCCAGTATAGCCCAGTATCCAAAATCCCATTCCCAGTATCTATAATCCATTCCCAGTATATCCCCAGTATCCACAACCTCCTCCCAGCATCCCAAAACCCATTCCCAGTATCTAAAACCCCCTTCCCAGTATATCCCAGTATCCCCACAGTACCCACAGCCCCTTCCCAGTATCCAAAATCCTCCTCCCAGTATCCAATCCCCCATTCCCAGTATATCCCAGTACATCCCCAGTACCCATAACCTCCTCCCAGTATCCCAAACCCATTCCCAGTATCTAAACCCCCTTCCCAGCATCCAAAATCCCATTCCCAGTATCTATAATCCATTCCCAGTACATCCCCAGTACCCATAACCTCCTCCCAGTATCCCAAACCCATTCCCAGTATCTAAACCCCCTTCCCAGCATCCAAAATCCCATTCCCAGTATCTATAATCCATTCCCAGTACATCCCCAGTACCCATAACCTCCTCCCAGTATCCCAAACCCCCATTCCCAGTATCTAAACCCCCTTCCCAGTATCCAAAATCCTCCTCCCAGTATCCAATCCCCCATTCCCAGTATATCCCAGTACATCCCCAGTACCCATAACCTCCTCCCAGTACCCCAAACCCCATTCCCAGTATCCCAAACCCATTCCCAGTACCCCAAACCCCCATTCCCAGTATCCCAAACCCATTCCCAGTACCCCCAAACCCCCTTCCCAGTATATCCCAGTCCCCCCCCCTCGCGGCCCTCACCGGTTCAACGGCTCCGGTCTCGGTGACGGTGGCGGTGCCGCAGCCGCCGCTGTCCGCGGCCTCCGCCATGGCCCCGGGGGGACTCCCGGGGCCTCCTCGGGGCCGGCCCGGTACTGGGAGGGGGCGTCCCGATACTGGGATGGGGAGGGGGCGGAACTGGGAAGGGCCGGGCCGCTCTCGCCACCGCCCCCGGTGCAGCGCCCGACACCGCCCCCACTTCCGGTAAGCGCAGAGCGCGCCGCTTCCGGTGTGTGCGGCAGAGAATCCGGTCCCCCTATGTGCGCACTTCCGCCGTACGGGGCTAATGGGCGGCACTTCCGCCGTACGGATGGGTACGGAGAGGCGGAGGGGACAATCCAGGGCTGGCGGCAATCACGGGGAAATTGGGGGTCCCAAAAAGGGTCTGGGGTCACTTTTGGGGTCTCACAAACCAAAACTCCCCCAAATTTTGGGGTGGGGTCACTTTTATTCCTCGTCCAGCACCAAAAACGGTCCCAAAAATCCCGAAAAAATCCGAATTTCAGGAATCTTCCTTCTCCTGAAACCTGCGGGAAAAACGGGAAGTTTGGGGTTGTTTTAGGGGTGATTTTGGGAATGTTTTGGGGATATTTCGGGGATATTTCGGGGATATTTTTGGGAGGATTTCAGGGTAATTTTGGGGTGATTTTGAGGATATTTTTGGGGTTATTTCTGGGGATATTTTGAAGTTATTTTGGGGTAATTTCAGGGTAATTTGGGGGTTATTTGAGGGGTATTTGAGGGATATTTCTGGAGTGATTTACAGGTTATTTTGGGGATAATTTCAGGATATTTTGGGGTGATTTTTGGGGATATTTTGGGTCTATTTTGGGGTAATTTCAGAGTAATTTGGGGGTTATTTGAGGGATATTTCAGGGATATTTCTGGGGTGATTTAAGAGATATTCTGGGGATATTTTGGAGTTATTTTGAGGATATTCCGGGGACATTTTGGGGTTATTTTGGGGATAATTTGAGGATAGTTTGAAGATATTTTGGGGCTATTTCTGGGTTGATTTCGGTGATATTTTGAGGGTGATTTCAGGGTGATTTGGGGGTGATTTCAGGGATATTTTGGGATTATTCTGGGGGTGATTTCAGGGTGATTTTGGGGTGATTCTGGGAGTGATTTCAGGGAATTTTTGCAGTTATTCTGGGGTGATTCTGGGGTTATTCTGGGGGTGATTGCAGGGATATTTTGGGGTTATTTTGGGGGTGATTTCAGTGTAATTTTGGGGTTGTTTTGAGGATGTTTCAAGGTTATTTCTGGGGTGATTTCAGGGTGATTTTGGGGTTATTCTGGGGGTGATTTCAGGGTGATTTGGGGGTTATCCTGGGGTGATTTTGGGGTGATTTGGGGTTATTTTGGGGGTAATTTCAGTGTAATTTTGGGGTTATTCTGGGGGTGATTTCAGGGATATTTTGGGGTGATTCTGGAGGTGATTTCAGGGTGATTTGGGGATTATTCTGGGGTGATTCTGGGGTGATTTTGGGGTGATTTTGGGGTGATTTGGGGGTTATCCTGGGTTGATTTTGGGGTGATTTGGGGTTCCTTTGGGCTCACCTGCAGCGGGGGCAGGTGTAGAACACGGTCTGGCCCTCGTCGGCCGAGCGCATCTGCCGGGTCCGGTACCACATCCCCTCGTGGCCGCAGCGGGGGCAGCGCCGCTCCACCTGCCCAGCCAAAATCCATGGGATTCACCCCAAAATCCACGGCTTTTCATCCCAAAAATTCCCGTTGTTTATCCCAAAAAAACTCCAGTGTTCACACACAAAAATATCCAGCTTTTAGTATAAAAAAAAATCTAATTTTTACACCTAAAAATTCCCATTATTCGCCCAAAAACTTTCCATTATTTATCCCAAAAATTACCATAATTAATCCCAAAAATTCCCGTAATTAACCCCAAAAATTCCCATTATTTATCCCAAAAATTCCCATTATTTATCCCAAAAATTCCCATAATTAATCCCAAAAATTCCCATAATTAACCTCAAAAATTCCCATTATTTATCCCAAAAATTCCCATAATTAATCCCAAAAATTCCCATAATTAACCTCAAAAATTCCCATTATTTATCCCAAAAATTCCCGTTATTTATCCCAAAAATTCCCATAATTAACCCAAAAAATTCCCATAATTAACCCAAAAAATTCCCATTATTAACCCCAAAAATTCCCATTATTAACCCCAAAAATTCCCGCAATTAACCTCAAAAATTCCCGTTATTTATCCCAAAAATTCCCGCAATTAACCCCAAAAATTCCCATTATTTATCCCAAAAATTCCCAATATTCATCCCAAAGAAATTCCCATTTCATACGCAAAAGTTCAAGTGTTTGCACCCAAAAAAATCCAGTTTTCTAACCTCAAAATTTCAGTTTTTAGCCCAAATATTCCCATTCTTCATCCCAAAATTTTCCATTACTCATCCAAAAAAGTTTCCCGGTGTTTCCACCCAAAAATTCCAGTTTTTACACCCAAAAATTCCAATTATTCAGCCGCAAAATTCCCGTTATTTATCCCAAAAAATTCCCATTATTGATCCCAAAAAAATTCCAGTGTTCATATGCAAAAATTCCGGTTTTTAGCATTAAAAAATCCAGTTTTTACACCCAAAAATTCCCGTTCTTTATTCCAAAAATCCCCATTATTCACCCCAAAAATTCCTGTTATTTATCCCAAAAAATCCCATTATTTACCCCAAAAAATTCCCATTATTTATCTCAAATAATCCAATTATTCACCCCATAAATTCCAGTTATTTATCCCAAAAATTCCTGTTATTCATCCCCAAAAATTCCAATTATTCAGCACGAAAAATTCATTATTTACCCCAAAAAATTCCCATTATTTATCTCAAATATTCCAATTATTCACCCCAAAAATTCCAGTTATTTATCCCAAAAATTCCTGTTATTCATGCCCAAAAATTCCATTTATTTATCCCAAAAATCCCCATTATTCACCCCAAAAATTCCCATTGTTTATCCCAAAAATTCCCTTTATTTACCCCAAAAATTCCTGTTATTCATCCCCAGAAATTCCAATTATTCAGCCCCAAAAATTCGTTATTTATCCCAAGAAATTCCCATTATTCACCCCAAATAATCCAATTATTCACCCCAAAAATTCCCTTTATTTATCCAAAAAATTCCCTTTATTCAGCCAAAAATTCCCATTATTTATCCCAAAAATTCCCGTTATTTATCCCAAAAATCCCCATTATTTATCTCAAAAATTCCCATTATTTACCCAAAAGTTCCTATCTTTCACCCCAAAAAATTCCCATTATTTATCCCAAAAATTCCCTTTATTCACCCAAAAAATTCCTGTTATTTATCCAAAAAAAACCTCCGTTATTTATCCCAAAAATTCCCATTTTTCCCCCCAAAATTCACGCCCCTCCCCCCTCACCGTGGGTCCCTCCTGGGGGGCGGGGCCGTCCCCGCCCCTCCCCCCCCCAGGCTCCAGGGCGTTGAACTCGAGGCAGCTCCGGACGCTCCTGCCCTCGAAATCTGGGGAAAAAACGGGAATTTTGGGAAAATCCGGGAATTTGGGGAATTTTCGGGAATTTTGGGAGCATTTTTGGAGGAATTGGGGGGGGTTCAAAGGGGGTTTTTGGAGAGTTTGGGGTTTTTTGGGTGATCCTGCCCTCGAAATTTGGGAAGAAAATGGGAATTTTGGGGGATTTGGGGAACTTTTTTGGGATTTTAGGGATGTTTGAGGAGGTTTGGGATGGTTTTGGGTGGATTTGGGGATTTTGATGGGATTTTTATGGGATTTTTGTGGGATTTTGATGGGATTTTGCAGATTTTGATGGGATTTATTGATTTCAATGGAGTTTTTTTTGGATTTTGGGATATTTTCGGGATTTTCTCCCCAAACCTGAGCAGTGGAAGCTGAAGCCACAGCGGGGGCAGAGGATGGAGCTGGGGGGGGGTCAGGATTTGTAGGATTTTAATGGGATTTTTGTGGGATTTCATGGATTTTTATAGGATTTACCAATTTTTACGGGTTTTTTTTTTGATTTTGGGATATTTTTGGGATACTTTTGGGATTTTCCCCCCAAACCTGAGCAGAGGATGCTGAAGCCACACTGGGGACAGAGGATGGAGCTGGGGAGGTCAGGATTTGTAGGATTTTAATGGGATTTTAATGGGATTTTGTCATTTTTTTGGAATTAACCAATTTTTACGGGATTTTTTCTGGATTTTGGGATATTTTTGGGATATTTTTGGGATTTTCCCCCCAAACCTGAGCAGAGGATGCTGAAGCCACAGCGGGGGCAGAGGATGGAGCTGGGGGGGCCGGGCCGGGGCAGGACGGAGCCGCACTCGGGGCAGAATTCCAGCCGGGATTGGAACCGGGACTGGGGGGGCTCCATGGCTGGGGGGGAAAAAGGGGGGATCAGGGGGGTCCCAACCCCAAAATCCCTTGAATTCCCCCCATTTTTATCACCCCAAATTCCCTCAGTTCCCCCAGGGATTCCCAGTTCCCAATTCCTCCCCAAAATACCCAAATTTACCTCGAATTTGTCCCAAAATTCCCCCAATTCCCTCCAAAATACCCTCAAATCCCCCCAAAATTCCCCCATTTCCCTCACCCCACTAAATTCCCAAATTCCCCCATAAATCTCCCAAAAAACCCAAGTTTGCCCCAAATTCACTCCCAAAACTCCTTCAATTCCCCCCAAAATTCCCTCAAATCCCCGAATTTCGCTCACCCCCCTGGACTCCCGAATTCCCCCTCATAAATCACCCAAAAACCCCAAATTCACCCCAAAACTCCCCAAATTCCCCCTAAAATTCAGACAAATCCCCCTAAAATTCGCACATTTCCCTCACCCCTCTAAACTCCCGAATTCCCTTCATAAATCACCCAAAAAACCCTGAATTCACCGCAAATTCATCCCAAAGCTCCCCAAAACTCCTTGAATTCCCCCTAAAATTCCCAAAAATCCCCCCAAAATCCCCGCCTTTCCCTCACCCATCAAAACTCCCAAATTTTCCCTCATAAATCACCCAGAAAACCCAAATTCACGCCAAATTCACCCCAAAATCCCCTCAGTTCCCCTCAGCCCGAACTCTCCCGATTCCCCCAAACACCAAAATTCGCCCAAACTACCCCAAAACTCGCCCCAAACCCCCAAAATCCGACCCTCGCAACTTTCCCCACCCCTCCCCAACCCCCCCCCAATTCCCAAATCCTCCCAAAAACCCCAAAATTCCCAAATTTTCCCCCAAATTCCGCCCCTCCCCCACCTCCTCCTGGAGCCGCCTCAGAGCGCGCGGGAAACTCCGCTGGCCCCGCCTTTTCCGTGACGTCACTTCCGCTCCCTCACCCCGCCCGGGAGCCGCCCCCGGTGACCCCGGGAAGCTCTTAATTAAATCCTTATTAATTAATTAATGAGTTAATTATGAAACAGGGGCGCGGTCGATGGGAGGGGCGTGGTTTCCGCTGTGGGGGGCGTGGTTTATGTGTGATGGGCGTGGCCTCGCTGCCTCATTTGCATACAGGGAGCGTCTTGGCGCGTTCTGATTGGTCACTGAGAGCTCTGAGGGGCGTGGCTTTTGCCGTTGCCATGGGAACGCTTCCGGTGCGGCCAACCGGAAGTGGCGGCGCTGCCGGGAGGCGCCGCCGGTACCGGGGGGGGCTCGGGGCCGGATCGGGGCCTGGGGGGCGAATTTGGGGGAACCCCCGGGGTCTGGGGGAACCCTCGGGGCTCGGGGGGGACCCTCGGGGGCCGCCGAGGGGCGGCGGGGCCCGGGGAGCGCGGAGGGGCCGCGGGCCGGTGCCGGAGGGGCCTTTGGGGCCTTGTTTTGGTCGGGGGCGGGGCCTGGGGGGGCCCCCCTGAGGCCTCTGAGGGGTCCGGGGGCGCCTTTTTGGGGCGTTTTTGGGGTCTTTTTGGGGTTTGGGGGGATTTGAGGAGATTTTATGGGGCTGGGGGGTCTTCCGGGTTTTTGGGGGTTGGGGGCGTTTTTGGGGTTTTTTTGGGGTTTTTTTTTGGAGTTTTTGGGGCTGAGGGGCCCCAAAATTTCCCGCCCCTGAGGAATTTTCTGAGGGGAAAATTTGGGAATTTTCACCTTTTTTCTCTTTTTCCAGGACCCCCCCGGAGCCTCCCCTCCCCCCACGGCCGGACCCCCTCAAGGAGCAGCGAATTCCCAAATTTTCCCCATCCCAAAAAACCCCCAAAATTCCCTCGGGATTTTTGGGGGGCTCCGGAAGGCGGGGGGGGAGGGGGGAACCCCAGCGACCCCCCTCCCCCTGGAGCGAGGCAGCGCCAGGTAAATCCCGCGGGTTTATCCCAAAAAAAACCACGAAAACGGGAATAATTTGAATTTTCGGGAAGATCCAGGGGGGTCCGAGCCGCGTTTTGCCCAAAATTTGGGATTTTCGCCTTAAAATCTGAATTATTTTGGTTTTTTCCAAGAGTTTTGGGTGCGTGGATTGGTTCAAAATGGGAATTTTTGTGGAATTTCGGGGTTTGGGATGAGGGAAAGGAGTTGAAAATCCGCCAAAAATTCAGGAATTTGGGGGTTTTCCCTCAAAAATTCCGCGGGGGGAGGGGAAAATTCAGTTTTTAGCTCCAAATTTGGGGTTTTTTGGGGCGATTCGAGGGGATTTCATCACTTGGCCGCTGCCCAGAGGGGCAGGAAAATTCCGATTTCGCTCACTCAGCACCTCCGGCCGCGGCTGCAGCCGCGATTGGGGCAAAACGCGCGGATTTTGGGCCAAAACTCCCCGAAATTCCCACAAAACCACCCGGATTTGGGGCAGAAATCCGGAATTTCGGGGCAAAACCTCGGAATTTTGGGTCAAAACCTCGGAATTTTGAGTCAAAACTTCAGGATTCCGGGACAAATCCCAGGAATTTTAATCAGAACTTCCAGATTTTGCTCCAAACCCCCAAATTTGGGAGAAATCCCCGAATTTTGGGGCCAAATCCCAGGATTTTGGAGCGACCCCCGCAGGTAATTCCCGATTTTCTCCCCCTAAATTCACTTTTTTCCCCTTTTTTTCCCTTTTTCTCCCTTTCCAGCTGCTTTTCCGGGGTTTTTGGGGCGGATTTTGGGGTTTTTTGGGTGATTCCCGATTTTCCTTCCCCTTCCCGGGGGTTTCCCTTCGCCCCCCGCCCCCTCGGCTCCCGTTTTTTGGGATAAAATCCGGTTTTTTCAGGTTTTTTTCCTCTTTAATTCCCTTTTTCCGCCGCCGACGTGGCCCCGGGCAGAATTAACCCTTGAGCTTCCCCCGATTGAGCAATCCCGGAGTTTTTTCCCATTTTCCACCTTTTTTTTTGGAGCTTTCCCGGTTTTTTTTCAATTTTTCCTGTATTTTTTTGACCTTCCTTCTGTTTTTTCCCCTTTTTCCCTTTTTTTTTGAGCTCTCCCTGTTTTTTTCCCCTTTTTCCAAGTTTTTTTGGGCTCTCTCCTGGGTTTTTTCCCCTTTTTCCAGGTTTTTTTTTTACCTTTCCTTGCTTTTTTTTTACATCTATTTTTCCTTAATTCCCGGTTTTTTTCTCTCTTATTTTTCCTCTTTTTTTTCCCCATTTTTCTCCTTTTCTTTCCCCCTTTTCCCCTTTTTTTTCCCCAATTTTTTCCCTCTTTTTCCCAAATTTTTTCCCTTTTTTCCCCCCTCTTTTTTCCTTTTCCCCCCCTTTTTTTCCTCTTTTTTCCCCAATTTTCCCCCCTTCTTCCCCCCTTTTTTCCCTCTTTTCCCCCCTTTTTTCCCCCCTTTTCCCCCCCTTTTTTTCCCCCTTTTCCCCTCTTTTCCTCCCCTCCTAAACCCCCAAATTTAGGGAATATTTCAACTCTCAAACCCAACATTTCCATGGATTTTTATCCCAGTTTTTCCACCCTTTAGAGTGGAAAATCCTCCCTGGGTTCAAATTCCACAGGATTGGACTCTGCCCTCGGATTTGGGATGACGGGGAGGTTGGATTTCCTTTTCTCCCACTTATTTAAAGGAATTTTGGGTCATTCTTAATGCAATTTTAAGGAATTTTTAGGGATTCTTTTCCCCTCATTGAGATTTGGGATGGGAGGCTCCAACTTCCTTTTCTTTCCACTCTTTTCCCATTTTTAAAGCAAATTTTGGGGCATTTTTTAAAGGAATTTTAAGGATTTTTATGGATTTTTAAAGGGGGATCCAATTTGCTTTTTTCCCACTTTTATTTTTAATTATTTTTTTTGGTTTGTTTTGGGATTTTAGGGGATTTTTGGGGATATTTTTAACCCAAACTCCCAAAATTTCAATTCCTCTTTTCTGAGGCTGTTGCTGCTTTGATGTTTTGGCTTCTGGGGACGATTTTGGGGTTAAAAAAAGGAATTTTAGGGGCTGGAATTTGGGAATTTTGGCTTTTCCCTGCCAGGATTTTGGGAAATGTGGCTTTTCTGTGCTTTTAATTTGGGAACTGTGGCTTTTTTTGTGTCCCTAACTTTGGAATTGTGGCTTTTCCATGCCCATAATTCAGGAAATGTGGTTTTTTCCCTCCCTGAAATTTGGAAAACATGGATTTTTTTATGGCTATAACTTGGAAATTGTGGCTTTTCCACGCCCGAAATTTGGGATTTGTGACTTTTTTGTGCCCCTGGTTTAGAAATTGTGACTTTTCCATGCCCATAATTTAGAAATTGTGACATTTTTGCACCCCTAATTTTGGGAATTTTGCCTATCCCGTATTTTTAATTTCAGATTTGTGCTTTTTCCCCGTTTCTAACCCCAAACCCCCCCTGACCTTTTTATGCTCCTAATTTTGGGAATTTTGCCTTTCCCATATCTTTAATTTTGGATTTGTGCCTTTCCCACATTTTTAATTCCAGATTTGTGCTTTTCCCCTATTTATAATTTTGGGAATTTTGCCTTTCCCACATTTTTAATTTTGGGATTTGTGCCTTCCCTTTATCTTTAATTCCACATTTGTGCTTTCCCATATTTACAATTTCGGGAATTTTGCCATTCCCATATTTATAATTTTGGGAATTTTGCCTTTCCCATATCTTTAATTTTGGATTTTTGCCTTTCCCACGTTTTTAATTTTGGGATTTGTACATTTCCCACATTTTTAATTCCAGATTTGTGCCTTTCCCCTATTTATAATTTTGGGATTTATGCCTTTCCCATATCTTTAATTTCAGATTTGTCCTTTCCCATATTTACAATTTCGGGAATTTTGCCTTTCCCATATTTATAATTTTGGATTTTTGCCTTTCCCACATTTTTAATTCCACATTTGTGCCTTTCCCATATTTATAATTTTAGGATTTCTGCCTCTCCCATATTTTTAATTCCAGATTTGTCCTTTTCCCCCCGTTTTCCCCCCAGCCCCATGTGAAGGATGCTGAAGAAGACCAGCCTGGCTCTCGGGGGGGCCGCGCTCTTCCTGGCCTGGAACGGGCTGCTCCTGCTGTTCCTCTGGAGCCGCCCCGGGGCCGTGCCGGGCCCGCAGAGCCCCGAGAGCCCCGAGGGCGCGCGGCTGCTGCCGGCGCAGCTCCTGCAGCTGGCGCAGGACGCCGAGGCCGAGCTGCGGCTGCAGCGCGAGCTCCTGCTGCAGATCCAGCGCTTCAGCCGCTCCCAGCACCACCAGAAAACCCCAAAACCGCCCAAACCTCCCCAAATCCCCACCACGACGGAGGCGGATCTGCCGGTGATCCCGGTGCTGGTGCTGGCGTGCGACCGCAGCTCGGTGCGGCGCTGCCTGGACAAGCTGCTGCGCTACCGGCCGAGCGCGCGGCGCTTCCCGGTCATCGTGTCGCAGGACTGCGGCCACGCCGAGACGGCGCGCGTCATCGCGTCCTACGGCGCGGCCGTGGCGCACATCCGGCAGCCCGACCTCAGCGACATCGCCGTGCCGCCCGAGCACCGCAAATTCCAGGGCTATTACAAAATCTCCCGGCACTACCGGTGGGCGCTGGGCCAGGTGTTCCGCACCTTCCGCTACCGCGCCGCCATCGTGGTGGAGGACGACCTGGAGGTGGCTCCGGATTTCTTCGAGTATTTCCAGGCGGTGCTGCCGCTGCTGCAGAGGGACCCCAGCCTGTGGTGCGTGTCGGCGTGGAACGACAACGGCAAGGAGGGCTTGGTGGACGCGGCGCACGCCGAGCTCCTCTACCGCACCGATTTCTTCCCCGGCTTGGGCTGGCTGCTGCTGGCCGAGCTGTGGGACGAGCTGGAGCCCAAGTGGCCGCCGGCGTTCTGGGACGATTGGATGAGGCAGCCGGAGCAGCGGCGCGGCCGCTCCTGCGTGCGGCCCGAGGTGTCCAGGACGATGACGTTCGGCCGCAAGGGCGTGAGCCACGGGCAGTTCTTCGACCAGTACCTGAAGTTCATCAAGCTCAACGACCGCTTCGTGCCTTTCACCCAGATGGACCTTTCTTACCTCAAAAAGGACGAGTACGAACGGTTCTTCCTGCAGCAGGTTTACTCCGCCCCCGAGGTCAAACTGGAGGAGCTGCAGAAGGACGCGGGGAGGGGCTCGGGGCCCGTCCGGCTCCAGTACCGGGGCCGCGATTCCTTCAAGGCTTTGGCCAAAGCTCTGGGGCTCATGGACGACCTCAAGTCGGGCGTGCCCCGCGCCGGCTACCGCGGCATCGTCAGCTTCGTGTGCCGCGGCCGCCGCGTCTTCCTGGCCCCCCCCTCGGACTGGACAGGCTATGACCCCTCCTGGAGCTGAGGCCCAGATTTTGGGGGGGTTTCCCCATTTTTGGGGGGGTTTGGGGTGAATTCGGGGCCGAGCGGGGCAGGGGTTTTGCAGAATAAATCGTGAGAAATGGGGGATTCGCCCCCAAATTCCAGGGTTGTGTCACTGCCACTCCCATCAGGGTTCCATCCTTAAATTCAAATGTTTTAAAAGTCCCTTTCAGGCCTAAATTTGGATTTTTTGGGGCAGATTTGGGGCTGATTTGGCACTCATGGGGTTAAAGCGGCGCAAGTGGGGCAGGGGTTTTGCAGAATAAATCGTGATAAGTTGGAAATTCTCCCCAAAATTCTGGGTTTGCATCACTGCCACTCCCATCAGGGTTCCATCCTTAAAATCAAGTGTTTTAAAAGTCCCTTTTGAGCCTAAATTTGGCTTTTTTGGGGCTGATTTCGCACTCACGGAGTTAAAGTGCCCCAAATGGGGCAGAAATTTGCAGAATAAAAGGTGAAAAATGGAGAATTGTCTCCAAAATTCCAGATTTATTTCGCTGCCACGTCCATCTGAATTTCATCCCTAAAATCAGGAGTTCAAAAAGTCCCTTTTGGGTTTACGTTTGGCTTTTTTCGGGCAGATTTGGAGCAAATTTGGGGGAATTTGACGCTCACTGGGTTAAAGCGGCCCAAATGGGGCAGAGGTTTTCCAGAATAAAAGGTGAAAAATGAGGAATTCACCCCAAAATTCCAGGTTTGTGTCACAGCCGTTTCCATCTGAGCTTCATCCCTGTGTTTACCTGTTAAAAAAATCCATTTTTAGGTTAAAAACCCCAAAATTTGGCTTTTTGGGGAGTGTTTTTGGGTTTTGCACAAAACTCACCTTCATTTTGGGGAGAAAAAGCCTCTTTTTGAGCATGGAAAGATATAAAAGGAAAGAAATAAAATGTCAGAATTTTATTTTATCCAAATAAATCAGGGTAAGAAGAAGGGGAAAAGTGGTGGAGTGGGGAACTGGGCGAAGTGGTGGCACTGGGAGGGATTTGTGTCGCTCTCACGCAGAATTTGGGTTAAATCCAGGCAGGTTTTGGAGCTGTTTCCTCATCACTTCTCCTCAGCAGGAGGGAAGAACCCCCCCACACAAATACCTTGAGATTTCAGGTCGGAGCTGCAATTTCAATAAAAAATTACAATGACCGCAGAGATATGGGAAGAAACGGCTTAAAACCCACAAAATCAGAGTCCAACCTGCGAGTCAGGGTGGGGGTCTCAGTCCTGTGGAAGTTCTCCTCCTCTTCTGGCTCTGTCCAGTGCTGGCAATGTCCCCAAGTCACCAAGGCTGATTAAATTGGCTCAAACTCAGCTGGGAATGCCCAGAGCCTCCTCCAGGGGGAGGAATTCCACAACGAAACCCTGGAATCCTGTGAGTCACAGGAGAGGATCCCTCAGGAACAGACCGGGATTCCCAGGGCTCTGCAGGGATTCCCACGGGCTCGGGGCCTCGCTCAGGCATCCCCTACTCCTGCAGGGGCTGCAGGGGGGTCCCTGCTCCATCCCGGACTCACCCCCAGCGGTTCCTGAGCCTCCTGCCCTGCCCGGGACATTCCGGGCCCGTTCCTCCCCCGCCATTTTGGGGAAGGGTCCGGGCAGCTCCGCGCCCCTCAGGGACACCGGGCAATTCCCGCCCTTCGACGCCATTAACTGATTTTCCCGCCCAAAGCCTTCCACTTGTTCCCATTGGTTGATTCTTCCCGCCACTCCTCGTTCTCCATCTCTGATTGGCCAGAGCGGCGCTGAGGGGCGATCCCGCCTCGTCCCCTCACGGCTTTGATTTCCCCCAGCAAAGGGAAAAGGGCCCCAAAGCCCTCGGGCTGAGCGGAGAGCGGGACAGGATTCGGGCAGGAAACTCCACAATCGTTGTTGCAAGAAGGGAGCGGAGCAAAGGCAGGTGGCACTCGGCAGATTTCTGTGCCGTCGCAGCTGAAGGCCTGGCTGGCTGCTGCAGGCTGCATGGGCAGACTGGGAGCACTGGGAAGGGGCCCCGGCTCGGGGCGCAGCCCCCGGGGCAGCCCCACGGCCCCCACGGCAGCTGCAAGGCTGCGCCAGCCGGGATGGAACGTGGCAGGGGGAGCAGGGCAAGGGACGGGGCTGCCGGAGCCGAGGGGACACCAGGGACAACGGGGGGGATGGACAAGCATTTATTGCAAAAATAATGGAACTATAAAGAATACAAAAACAACATTAGCATTGGCACAATAAATAATGATGCCACCACACAGGGACATCTCACAGAATGCTCTGAGGCAGAAGGAACCCACCAGGATCGAGTCCAGCCCTTAAGGGATTGGCCCCAATTGGGGTCAAACCCCAGACTGGGCATTGTTGGCACAGTGTCCCACCAAAGGTCACGTTCCCCTGGAAACACCTGTCAGTACTCTGTATTCACAGTGTTATATCAATGTAGGCATAAAACCTTAGTGTAGAAATACAGAGTTGGAAGAATGTGGTTCCTGTATGGATGTGCAGTTCAAGAGAACCAAGATAAGTCCTGGAATGGCTCCAGAAGGAGCAAGAAACCCCCAGTCCAGGCAGCTGCACAGCAGCTTCCACATCAGCTCCTCTTCCTGTGGGTTCATCTCCGGCAGAGCAGGCACTGAGGTGACCCTGAGGGTCAGTGCAAGGCAGACGCTGCACCTGAGGAAGGACAATCCTGGGCTGGGGCAAGGGGCAAAGCTGAGACTGCCCACTATGGAAATGGTGCTTTGTCCATCTTCTGCTATTGATGAGTTTGGGCTCTGCTGCAGAGATACTGCATCTCATTTGTGCAGACTGCAGTCCGGAGTTTACTCTCAGCCAGGAACACACACTCTGCATTGCCCAGGACAGGGATCCTGCAATGAGGAGCAGAGACAGAGCTGGCACCATGGGGGGACACGTTGTGCCCCTGTGCCCCCCATGCCCTGCCCGTGGCCCCAGTGACTCACGAGGAGTTGAAGCTGCTGCCGTCCCCCCACTGCAGCCGCTGGTCCCGTCTGCGCAGCCCCAGCCAGTAATCGACGTTCCTGCTGAAGGGGAAGAGGAACTCCTGGGAAGGAGAGAGGAGGCGGCAGTGGGAGCTGCAGCCCTGGCCCAGGAGCCCCCCAGGCTCCCCTTGGCCACCCCACAGCCCCACAGCCCCTCACTCACCATTTCCTCATCCCTGAGCACGGCCAGGGAGGCCCCGAGCTCAGAGCACCGAGCCTGAGCCTGATCCCAGCTGAGGTGATCCCTGGAGAGGAAGTAGCAGATCCCATTATACCGGATCCAGTCCTTGGGACAGCACAGCAGCACTGAAGTGTCAGGAACAACTGGAATTTGTGATTGTGCTCCCCCTGGTGGAGGGAAGAGGAGAAGGTGTGAGGATTCCCCTGCACAGGCAGCAGGGACCCCGCTCTGCCCCGAGGGGCTGGGCCCAGGCAGCTGCACCTCCCTTACCTGAGCACACAGCCAAGGACACCCCCAAAGCCACAACGAGGGTCACGAGCAGAGCCAGCACCACCAGGATGATCCATGGATGGGATCTGATCCACTCCACTGGAACTGGAAAGAGCCGCTGGCCGTGAGGACAGGGCTGTCCTGAGCATCCCCCACCCAACGCCCGGGGAGCACAGCAGGGACCCCCCAGTCTGTGCCCCTCACTCAGCTGGCAGCAACACAGACAAGGGACAGGGACAGGGCCAGGGCACAGGCAGGGCCAGGGCACAGCCTGTGGCAGCAGAACTGCCCAGGCCCAGGGGCAGCTGAGGGAGTCGCTCCCAGCCACTGCTGGGGCCCAGCAGAGCACGAGGCCTCTTCCAGAGCCCTGGCAACAGCCACAGCCCTGCCAGCCCTGTGCCCCTGCACTGACACTGTCCCCTCCTACACGCCACGGCTGCCCCTGCACTCACCCTGACATCTTCTCCAGCTCTTTCTGCGTGTGTGTCCCGTTCCTGATCCATCCTGGCACTCCTCTCCAATCCCAGTCCTGGGGCACGCTTCCAACAGAGCAGCAGCTTCTCCCTGCCTGTGCCCAGCAGCATCTGGCACCTGAGGCAGCTCTGTCCCCCTGCTTTCTGATCCATCCTGGCAACCCAGCGCATTCTCGGGAATCTCAACCACGGCTTTGTCGTGCCTTGGTTGTTTTTCTGTCTCACAAATCAAAACACCCGAGTTGTGCCCAGCAGGGTCTGGCACCCGAGGCTGCTCTGTGTGCTTGCTTCCTGACCCTTCCTCAGGATCCTCTGCAGTCACACGGCTGGAGCAATAGCCACTCTCTGACTCTTGACTCTGCACAGACATACATCTGACACGTGTCGGCTCCTCAAAAGCATTTGGTGCCTGAAGGGTGTCTCCATCCTCATCAGCCTCTTCATCGCTGGGGTAGAATTCATTCTTCATCCCGTGACTCACTGCCCGCTTAGCAGACAGATCTCGCTCCCGAGACATGACATATCCAGGTCGAGTCCAGCTTCCAGAGCAGTTTCCCAGCCGCTGTTCGGGCAGAATGTGGAGAACACGATGAGAGGCCCCGCCTGGTCCCGGCCCCGATTGGTCCCGGCCCAGGAAGGCGGGGCCAGCGCAGTCCTGTCCTGTCCCTGCTCCCGGGGCCGCTGTGACAGCACCTGCGGGCACAAGCACAGCCTCAGGGAGCCCCGGCCCCTGTGGCTCTGCAGCTGCTGCAGGGGAGCTCCGGGCCGGGACAGGCGAGGACAGCGCTGGGAGCTGCCGAGTGCCGGATCGGGCTCAGCCTCCCGAGGGGAAGAACCGGCAGCGCCGAGGGGGCTCAGGATTGTCCCCTGCATCCCCTGCCCTGGCGGGTTGGAGCCCGGGGACACCGGGCGATGGCAGCCCCCCTTTGGGTAGCTGTCTGGAACAGGAGGTGGCTCCCGGCTCATAAAGAGCCACCCCAAACGAGCCCCTTGGAGCTCTCCTGGCCCAGGCACCTCGCTCTGAGCGGGGCCTCTCCGAGCCGGGATCTCTCCCGTTTGCTGCACTTGGGACATCCCCAAACAATGAGGGACCCCGGACCAATCCCCCCACTCCTCCAGGCTCGATCCTTCACCCGCTGGGAAGATGCAAAACAACCAGAGTGAGCATTTCCCTGCCCTCCAGGGGAATTTCTCCCAGCTCCCTGGCACTGACTCTGTCTGTCTGTGTGCACACACGAGTGCCTGTGCTCTGGGAAATGTGGCAGAGATGCTGCTCCCTGAGGGCTTTGAGTGCCTTGGATTTCTGAGTCAGTCAGGCTGTAAATGAGGTTAAGTTACAGTTATAAGCCAAGTGAAATGCTGACAAGTGTTTTCCTCTGTTAAGTTACCAAATGCACTTTGAAGATAAGTCCTGTGAAGTGCTATTCCTCTATTAAACTGTTAATACATCAGTTAAGGTGTAAGTTGAAGATTCAGAGATCTTGAAGCACTGTTGAGTTTGAGAGCTGGGAAGCTTTGAGGCCTCGTTCGTTTTATCCTTGCCCACATTGTCCTTTCACAACACATAACTCACAGCCACAGTTCTCCATTTCTTTCAGTTTTGACATTCCAAGGTTTAACTGATTCTGTTGTTCCTTCTTTGCCCTTCCTGTGCCTCAGTGCCCTGGAAGCTTGCCGACAAATTTTATGGTGCTGTTGTTTAATATTAAATGGAGTTTTTGCAGACCCCCTTCAGGCTGATTTTTAAACGACGTCAAGCACCGGTTTGTAAAAGCAAATTTTGTGGTTCAGGAGCATTTCCTGGTTCCTGGTACCAGCAGGAGCTCAGTGTGAGCTGGAGCTGAAGGCCCAGCTCTGTGTGAGCTGGGGGTGGGTCCAGGATGGAGCAGGGACCCCCCTGCAGCCCCGGCAGGAGCCCAGGCTGGAGCAGGACAAGGATTGCTGTCCCTGAAGGGAGGCAGTGCCATGAGCTGAGTGTGACCCCATCCCCTGTGCCTCTGGGTGGGGAGCAGGGAGGGGATGGGGGGAAAGGGAAGCCCGGGAAGGAGGCAGAGGTGGGGAGGAGGTGGTTGGTTTAGGATTTGTTTCACTTCTCATTCTCCTGCTCTGATGTGATTGATAATAAATTCAATTAATTTCACTGTTGTTCCATGTGTAGCACAGGACAAGTCTGCTCTAAGCATTGGGATTGTCAGCACAAAGAAGGGTTAAATTTAGGTCTCAAGTCCAATGCACAAACAGGCCAGCTGCAGGCTTAGGTAGGAGACAAAGAAAACATTATAAAACTCACAAGGAAGATACACAACACATGGCTGGTATTTTCATAGGAAAATCCTGTTTTTGCATTCAGATAAAATAATAGGAAAACTGGGGGTGGCTGCTTTTGATAGTGGTAAAGTCTCTATGATATAATGGACGTTGATCTATGACTCAAGAACTCCCCCAGTTAAGTAGGAGATGACAAACCAGAAACAACACCAGTCAGAGATGAAATCAGCCCCCAAGGTGGGGGGGTCTCATGACAGGGGAAGGGGTTCAGACCCTCAACCTCCACTAGGAAGATCTGGCACAAATCCATGGACATTTTGGGAAAGGATGGACATTGGGAGTGGAGCATCCTCAGGTAAAACCCAGGACTCCTCCGAGCCCTCTCCTGGCAATGGCAGAGGATTTGTGTAAAGGACCAGAAGTTTCTGCTCCAGCAGAGCCTCTGGGAGATTAAAAACTGGGATTCTTGGTGGCCACAGGAGCTGCTTCTTCTGCATTAAACACCCTGCAAGGGAGGTTAAGTGGTGGCTTTGTCAGAACTTCTCCCATCCAATTAAAGTCACTCTGGGTAAATGACGGACACCCCACAGGTTGTTGTGTCTGCCCAACTCCCCAGAACCATTATTAGCAGGAAACTCACTGGGAAACCTGAAGGAAGAGATGAATTCTCCTGAAGGGGGGATTCAGATTAAAATCAGTGAGTGATTTTGAAAGCACTGAGTCTATTCCTGAGTCTAAATATGTCTCACTTTCAATTTTAATGTGGCAGGAACTGAGTTCCCAAGCTGAACCGATTCCAAAGGAAATTGAGGATGCAGCAACACCCATTGTGAGAGCCAGGGAGATTTCTGGTAAACCAAGAAGAGCAGAACTGGCAAGGATAAAACTAAAACCAGGCACAGGCCAAGTAAGACAAAAAATCCATCCCTGAAAACTGGAAAGCTGAAAAGGCTCCTTATCTGTTCTTGACAGATTTTTAGGGTGCGGATTTGTGGTGGAAAGGGAGTCTGGATATAACACCCCAATTTTGCCAGTCCCAAAAGCTAAAGACAAAGATGATCAATTAGTACAGGAGTTTATAGCAATTAATAAAACATGGGAGCTAACCCATCCACACCCCTAACCACACTAAGAGGGAATTTGGGAGGGTTCAGTGTAACACATTGAAAGGACACCTTTCCTGCACATCTCTGGGCCATTCCAGCCAGGAACTCTTCCCATCTGAGTGGGAAATCCACAGCCAGGACTGTGTTAGCACCAGGTTTTAAAAACAGCTCCACAATTTTTGGGAATCCACTGGCAAAGGAATGAGAGGAATGGAAGAGCTTCAATCCCCAAGGGGCTCTGATGCTGTCCTGGTGGGCACCAACACTAAAGAACAGTGCTGAGATCCAACTGCTGAATGATTAAACTTTTTAGCATAAAATGGTCACAGGGAATTGAGAGGAAAGCCCGAAGTGATGCAAAAGACTGAAACAGTTTTGGTTTTTGAAATTCTCCAGGGCAAAGGACATTGAGCAGAAGTCAAAAACTTCCTTGGTATGGTCAGGGCAGGGATCAGGAAATGCTGATTACAGGTGTGGACATTCAAATCTTCCCATAAAGATTTTATGGGTTTGTGATGCCCAACAAATCCAGCAAGAACTGATGGGGGTTCTGGCTTTGAACTTGGCAGGTCCCAGAGAGTTTCTCATTTATTAGAGATTAAATCTTTCCCAAGGGCGTCTGGAAAAATT
Organism: Eopsaltria australis; assembly: GCA_034509425.1. NCBI lineage: Eukaryota > Metazoa > Chordata > Aves > Passeriformes > Petroicidae > Eopsaltria > Eopsaltria australis. The sequence goes on along the minus strand of JAVTVJ010002319.1, from coordinate 38,640 downwards.
CCCAGGGGATTTTTCTGAACAGTTCAATGGGGTGAGGCAAGGATGGCCCAGCTGCCTGTGAGCAGTCACAGGCACGGAGCTGCTGATTCAGGAGCCCTGAATTCACTCTGGGGCAGAGCCTGAGGTCTGTGAGTCAGGCCTGGGACAGACGGGTCTGGGACAGAAGGGAAGGCACTGCCTGACCACAGCCCCAGTTGGACAATGGGACAGGAAACCACCCTCAAACAGCTGTTCATGCTGCTGTGCTCCTGCGGCACAGAAGTGGTTACAACAGTCACAAGGAGTTTATTCCAGATAATCAAAGGCCAAGCCTGATAGAGAACCCACAAAGGGAACTGTGCACAGATGGAAATCTCTTTGTTTACAACAGAAAAGCCATTTCAGGGTATGCAGTTAACGACCCTGGGCATTGAATCTAAGGCTCTACCATGAGCTGCTCCAGCACAGGAGGACGAACAGATTGCTCTAACAGGGACTTAGGAAATGAGGTAAAAACAGTAAATATTTACAGTGTGCATTTTGCATAGTGGGCTCTGGAGACAGAGGATTCTTATCAGCACAGCAAATGTTGCTCAAACACAGCAGCATAAAAACAGATGGCGTTTCAGTGCTGTATTTACAAAACAGGCAAATAAAATAGGGAAAAGTCCAGGAATTACTGGGCTGACAGGGTCAAAAAAAACTGCATGAAAAGGCACCCACTTTTGGTTCCACAATGAGAGTTCAGTCTACCAGGTATTAAACCAGAACATGGTGCAAGAGGTTGCCAGGTAATTGAAACGTTAAACTCGAGCTTTCACCCCAGGGGATGGGCAGCCACCCCCACTGCAGTGGTGACAGTTCCCGAGGCACTTCTGAGAGAAAGAGTGAACAGAGAGTATCAGTCTACTCATTAGAGAAGAGAAACATTGATCAAACACTGCAGAAAGACAGCAAGTAGTTCAATGATTACTGAAATTGTACCTTTAAAGACTTAGAAGTGTGGCACATGTCAAAGAAATAGCCCCAATACTGTGAATAAAGTATTGATAGGGGCTTTCAAATCTGAAAACTCCCCAGGTCATTACTGGCAAATTGAGACTACAGAACTTCCCACTATGGAGAGCTAGAAATGTTTTTCACTGGGTGCTTTTTGCAGGTGGCCTGAAGTGTTTCCCTGCAAAAGCATTAGTGAAAATAATGTTAAATCAAATAATTCCTCACTTTGGAGCTCCTCCAGGAATGTCAGCAGCCACAGGGTCCCATTTCATAGCAGGAACAGTGGGACAAGCAAGGCCGTGAGAATCCAGTGGGACTTGCACACTGCACACCAGCCACAAAGAAAAGGAGAAAAGATTCATTAGATTTGGAATTTACAACTCAGTAAAATCTGTCAGGAAACCTCACTGGCTTGGGTACAAGTGCTCCCAATGCTTTGTTGAGAATCAGGGTCCAACCCAGGGGCAGAGCAATAATTAAAGCCCTGGGAGCTGCTTTCAGGTGGGCCCTGTGAGACCCCAGAGAGCCCAGGGGATGTGCAGGTGAAAGGTGGGGCAGGGCTCAGGAACTGCCTCCTATCTTGGGGTAAAACATTCAGGATTTCCCGTGGGCAGTTGTCCAGACTGGCCAGAGGCGGGCAGGAATTGCAGCCAGGACAGCGGGGGCACCTCAAGGGCCGGGGCCCGGCCCCTCTCCAGCCGCAGGGGGAAGGAGCTCGCTGAGTGTTGTCAGCCACAGACACGTGGTGAAGGTGGGCAGCGTTTCCCGGGGGCTTTGCTCTGGAATTGAAAAGGCTCCGGGTGGGTGGAGAATGGAATTCCTGTCCCCAAAGGCAAGGAGAGAGAGGGAGAAGGAGGAGGAGGGGCTTTTTGTGGGGTCCCTTTGGATACATTGTAACCAAGGCTGGATACATTGTGTCCGAGGATGGATACATTGTAACATAGAAAACACACACCCCCCACACACCGCCCACCCGCAACACCGCCCTGCCCACTCCCTCTGTCCTGGGCTTGGGACACTGTGCCCACAAATCCAGTGCTGACACTGCTCTAAAAAGGGACATAACCTCAAAAAAGGAGGAAATTGGATTAGAATCAGGAATCTTCACTTCTCTTGAAATTGCTGGGTGGAGCCTAAACACTGCTAAAAATGGATAAAATCTTGCAAATATCTGCACACAGAATGATAAATGTGGACGGAACCAGAGGAGAAAAACAGAAATGGAACTACAGTGAGGTGTTTGGCAGATTATGAAACAAGAAGCAAGGTTGAGGAACATCGGGGCACTCAGTGAGTGTGACCACCAGAGATCCCTTCAGGGGACCCTCCAGGAGCACAAAGGGACTCCAGGCAGGAGGTGGATGGGTGGAAATGAGTCCCAGGAAAGGTGATGTTTATGGATGAGCCAGAAAGTGCCTTATAATAAATGTCTAACCAGGATGAAATAAAAAACAAGTTGTAAATTCCACCGCACACATGAGATCAAGTTCCCTTTTGTTGCTGTGGGGAACTGGAAAGACTGGCCTGAGTTCCCCTTCCCCTCCCACTCCATGCCACGCTGACCAGCTGCCCCAGGCCACGTGGGCTGAGGAGACCTTACCCGTGGTGAACCCCAGGGAACAGCAAGCCTAAAAGAGAGTAAGCAGGCGCTCTCCTGGGTTTCTGAGTTTCTGTAGGCGGAGCTTCTTAAACTGGATACCTCATTTCTGCCTCCACTTCCTCTGTAGACTTTGAGGGTCGGTTTCAGATGGCCGGGACAGACGAGAGATCTCTGAAGTCGAGTTGTAGAGCATGAGGTTTATTGTAAAAGAACGTTAATGTAAGAGACCTGCTGAGAACTGCCAGACGCAGCCCGGAGCAGGGCAGAGAGGAGAGAGAAGAGCTAAGAGTGGGGATCTAAGAGAGTTGAGAGCGAAGGTCTAAGAGAGCAGTTAAGAGAGTGGATTTAAGGAAGTTAAAAGAAGAGAGCTAAGAGAGGTTGAAGAAGAAGAGCGAGAGCTTGTCGCTTACAATACAATAAATAATCTTCTGTGTTGAATATTCTCATTTTCATTAACCAATCTAGAACAAACTACAAATCTTATAACATTTGCATACAGCCTATGAGAACTATTGCATTACCATACAGTGTTATATTTTAAACTCTAAAAGCTGCTTTTTGGACCCTCTGCCAAGTTGATAGGGTCTGCTCTGACCCTTGGAGCTGTCTGCAAGCAGAGGGGATTGTTTAATCAAAGGGGGATTACCTGCAGTGGCCATGCCATTGTTTTCCAGTTGTTCAGGAGCTGGGCTTTGGGATCTCAAAGCTTGTCTTCATTTCAATCTCGCTTACAGTTTCTACATTCTCAGCATCTTTTGCTAGGTAAACATATTTATAAGGCTTTCTTATTTCATCTTCCCCAACAGGTGTCCTTCTGGTTTTATGAGTTTCTGTAGGCAGAGCTTCTTATACCGGATACCTCATTCCTGGCTCCACCTCCTCCTTTCTGTACCATGAGTTTTTTCAGCTAAGGTTACTCCACAACAGGGACCATCCAGGAGCACAAAAGGACTCCAGGCAGGAGATGGATGGGTGGAAATTAATTCCAGGAAAGGTGTTGTTTATAGATTAGCTAGCACACACAGTCATAGCAATGACTGTGTGTGAGTCAGGGCAGAATTAATGTCACTGGAAAGTTCCACCACCCACATGAGATGAAAAAAACTTTGGGGTGTAAGCACTTATGAAGAACATGTTTTCCAATGCTTGAAATGGGGTTACAAAGGTCATTTTCTGGCTGATTTGTGTAACCCCCTCAGGCAGAGAAATCCTTGTCCTGCTCCAGCCCGGGCTCCCTCCCACGGGACACAGTCCCTCAGGAACAGGCTGCTCCAGCGGGGATCCCGCACGGCCTCACGAGTCCCACCAGGAGCCGCTCCCACGGCTCTGCAGGGGCTTCCCCCGGGCTCGGGGCCTCTCTCAGGCACTCCCTGCTCCAGCCTGGGCTCCTCCCGGGGGGTCCCTGCTCCATCCCGGACTCACCCCCAGCGGTTCCTGAGCCTCCTGCCCTGCCCGGGACATTCCGGGCCCGTTCCTCCCCCGCCATTTTGGGGAAGGGTCCGGGCAGCTCCGCGCCCCTCAGGGACACCGGGCAATTCCCGCCCTTCGACGCCATTGGCTGATTTTCCCGCCCAAAGGCCACCACTCGTTCCCATTTGCTGATTCTTCCCGCCACTCCTGGTTCTCGCGCTCTGATTGGCCAGAGCGGCGCTGAGGGGCGATCCCGCCTCGTCCCCTCACGGCTTTGATTTCCCCCAGCAAAGGGAAAAGGGCCCCAAAGCCCTCGGGCTGAGCGGAGAGCGGGACAGGATTCGGGCAGGAAACTCCACAATCGTTGTTGCAAGAAGGGAGCGGAGCAAAGGCAGGTGGCACTCGGCAGATTTCTGTGCCGTCGCAGCTGAAGGCCTGGCTGGCTGCTGCAGGCTGCATGGGCAGACTGGGAGCACTGGGAAGGGGCCCCGGCTCGGGGCGCAGCCCCCGGGGCAGCCCCACGGCCCCCAGGGCAGCTGCAAGGCTGCGCCAGCCGGGATGGAACGTGGCAGGGGGAGCAGGGCAAGGGACGGGGCTGCTGGAGCCAGGGGACACCAGGGACACTGGGGGGCTTTTCAAGCATTTATTGCAAAAATAATGAAACTATAAAAAATACAAAAACAACATTAGTGTTGGCACAATAAATAATGATGCCACGACACAGGGGCATCTCACAGAATGCTCAGAATTGAGAAGGACCCACCAGGATCGAGTCCAGCCCTTAACAGAATGGCTCCTGAGGGGTCAAACCCCAACCTGGGCATTATTGGCACAATGTCCCAACCAAGGTCACATTCACCTCTGTGGTGGTTTCAGTTTGCCTATTTGAGTTTTGGCCAAATGCCAGCACGCTCACCAAAATTTACTGGATTTTGCTGTGAGATAAGGGTTAGGAGTAGGCAAAGCAGGCTTAAACTCCAAAGAATATAAAGAAAGTTTTTTAGTAAGCCTAAAACAAAGATAAAAACAAGAAGAGCCAGGACAAAACCTTTCAGACCACCCCTCCTCCCTCTACCTCTCAATTTCCTTCTCCCTGCCAACACACAAAAAGAAAACACTTTGACTTCCAGTCAGTTTACCACCTCTGAAACAGTCTTTGTCTCAATTAATTTAGGGAGAGAAGTCTCTTTTGCTTATACCATGGACTCTCTGTAAGAGAATAGTTTTTTATGGGTCTTCAACCTCACCACCAGCAGCTGCTGGGGAGGAAAGATCTGCTGATGGTGGATCCCTCCCACACCAGCAGCCTTCCCACAGCCACTATGGTGGGTCATGAACAGCCCATGGGGTTCCTTTTTAAGGATGCTCAGTTCAACTGCAGCAACAAAGAAAATCCCTTCTTCTGTGCCGAACAACACAGGCTCTCCTGACAACACAAGTTCTCTGGCATTCCCCCCGGAACCAGGGCTCTGGGTCACAGCCTCTCCTCTCTCTTGCTTCAAACTTCTCATCAGTCTGTACTTACTTCAACACCTACTTGTCTTTACCCAGGTATTTCGGTTCACTGGCTGCAATCAGAACCTCACATCCCCCCTTTGGACTATTTCTTCCTATATTACAGGGAATTTATTAGCTCAGTCCCAATGGTTCTCCAAAAGAATTTTCAGCTTCACTCTCAAAGCACTTCTCATACACCTCCCTCTAGGTGTCAGTTCTGTCTCTGTCACTGACTTAAAGTCCCCATGCTGCATTTCTGTAGATGTCCTCACTGGCTCCTCTCTCTGTGCAAGGAAAGATGGGTGTCTGCAAGTTTAGTCCAGGCATGGATAGAGTTAATCTCTCTCCGGCAGTGTGACCATCACATGGTCCTTGCTGGGCTGTTTGAAGAGGCCCGAGCCGGATGGCAGAAGCTCTCAGAGTCTCTGTGGCCTGGCTCTGTGAAGCTGGCTCGGCCCTGTGGGGCTGGCCCGGAACAGGGCCCCATGGTGACAGAGCAGGAGTGTCTGACGCTGCCCATTGTAGCTGAAATATCAGCCCAGCCAAACTGTATCTGCAGAGAGCCCAGGCTGATTCCTCCCCCACGCCCAGCTGCAGCTGCACTGCCACTCTAAACCTCCCTTCCCTCTCTCCATTTGGAGGGGCGGAAGAAGAAGGCCCAGTCTTACTGGAGAGAGAAGCAGAGGAGCTGCTGCTCTCTGAAGAACAGGCAGGCTAAGAGGAAGAGCTCAAAGAAATCCACCACTTATATAAAAATCCACTGCTTATATAAAAATTCTGCTTATATAGGGTTTCTTTTCCTGAAGGTGGATCAACTTATAATTGATTGGCCCATATGTCAGTGCTTAAAACTACCTGGTTATTGGTTCTCTCTCCCAGGAAGGAAGTTGTACTACTTCCTGCAGCATAGGTCACTTCCAAGATTGACACCCCTTGGGCCAACCCAGGACAACCTAAAAACGCCTGTTTGTAGTCTGTATTCACAGTTCTGTTAATATAGATGTAAAAGCTTAATATATAAATACAGACTTAGAAGAATGGAATTAGTGTATAAATGGAATGTAAGAATGTGCTTAGTGTATCAATAAGTAGTGCAAGAGAAACAGGAGGAGTCCTGGAATGGCTCCAGAAGAAGCAAGAGAGCCCCAGCCCCAGCCCAGGCAGAAGCACATCAGCTTCATCACCATCTCCTCTTCCTGTGGGTTCATCTCCTGATCAAGCACTGCGGTGACCCTGAGGAGAAAAGCTGAGATGTTTATGGGAACATGAACAGATGACCCTGATGATAGCAAACACCGGATGTTCATGTGATCAGGCACAGAGATGGTCATGAGATCAGGCACTGAGGTGACCCTGAGGGTCAGTGCAAGGCAGACGCTGGGGCTGAGGAGGGACATCCCCGGGCTGGAGGAAGAGGTTACCTGTGACTGCCCAGCATGGAGATGGTGCTTTCTCCATCTTCTTTCATCCAAGGTGAGCGTGGGGTCTGCTGCAGACAAAGGGCATCTCCTCTGAGCAGCTCACACTCCCGAGATGATTCTCAGTCAGGAACACACACTCTGCTTTGCCCAGGACAGGGATCCTGCAGGGAGGAGCAGAGACAGCGCTGGCACCGAGTGATGCTTTTTCCTGGTCTTAGGAAATGAAAGCCAGACACGGTTCGAGGGCTGGGGGTCGTTCACTTTGGTATTTTAATAGGATCCCATTTGATGCATCACTTTGTCCAGGTGTAATGCATCCCAGTGCAGCTCGCACCCCCCAATCAAATATGCAATTAAAGACCTTCCACATTAGCATATCCAGCAAGGGGGCCACCAATAATGGGGTGGGCTAACATCTACTTTACAGAGTCTGTCCTACTAGGGCGCCTTGGTTTGCAAGCCAGTAGAATGTTTGGTCTCGCTGCCCTTGCAGCTTCTGGGGTGTTTGGTCTCCTGGTCCTAGAGTTCACTGCAATTATGCCAAGTTATCAGATTTAAAGAATTACAAGTGTGCTAATACATGCAGATAAATAGAACTGTGTAGAAAGTACATAAAGGAAAAAGCAGAAATCATGTTGGCATCACATGGAAGAAGGACACGTTGTGCCCCAGCCCTGCCTGTGCCCCCCATGCCCTGCCCATGCCCCCAAGGACTCACGAGGAGTTGAAGCTGCTGCCGTTCTCCCACTGAAGCTGCTCCCCCTGTCTGCGCAGTCCAATCCAGTAACGGATATTCGTGCTCAGGCAAAAGAGAAATTCCTGGGAAGGAGAGAGGAGGCAGCAGTGGGAGCTGCAGCCCTGGCCCAGGAGCCCCCCAGGCTCCCCTTGGCCACCCCACAGCCCCACAGCCCCTCACTCACCATTTCCTCATCCCTGAGCACAGCCAGGGAGGCCCCGAGCTCAGAGCACCGAGCCTGAGCCTGATCCCAGCTGAGGTGAATCCTGGAGAGGAAGTAGCAGATCCCGTTGTACCCAATCCAGTCATCGGGACAGCCCAGCAGCCGTGGGGCCACATGGGTAACTGGAATCTCTCTGAATTTTCCTGCTGCAGAGGGAGGAGGAGAAGGTGTGAGGATTCCCCTGCACAGGCAGCAGGGACCCCGCTCTGCCCCGAGGGGCTGGGCCCAGGCAGCTGCACCTCCCTTACCTGACTGCACAGACAAAGCCACCACCAAAGCCACGACCACGAGCAGAATCAGCAGCACCAGGATGATCCATGGATGGGATCTGATCCACTCCCCTGGAGCTGGAAAGAGCCGCTGGCCGTGAGGATGGGGCTGTCCTGAGCATCCCCCACCCAACACCCGGGGAGCACAGCAGGGACCCCCCAGTCTGTGCCCCTCACTCAGCTGGCAGCAACACAGACAAGGGACAGGGCCAGGGCCAGGGCACAGGCAGGGCCAGGGCACAGCCTGTGGCAGCAGAACTGCCCAGGCCCAGGGGCAGCTGAGGGAGTCGCTCCCAGCCACTGCTGGGGCCCAGCAGAGCACGAGGCCTCTTCCAGAGCCCTGGCAACAGCCACAGCCCTGCCAGCCCTGTGCCCCTGCACTGACACTGTCCCCTCCTACACACCACGCCTGGCCCTGCACTCACCTGGAAATCCTCCGAGAGCTTTTTTGAGTGCATTCCTGGGTGCTGGTTTGCCCTGGGGACACAGCTGCTTCTTCACACTCCCATTACTGAAGTAGGATCCATCCTCCAGATCTTGATTTGCTGCACCCTCACGAGTGGCACCTTCCTGCCCGGGACAAAGTGGTTCTTGTTCCAGAGGCAAGAGTGTAACCCCAGCTGCTGAACATGTGCTGGGCACAATGGAGCTTCTTCAGAAGGCCTTCCTTACCCCCAGGTTTGCACTTCCCGAGGACAGAGGCTGCATCTCTCTGCTTGGAATAAAGAGCTCCTGCCACTTGAAATATGGAAAGTGCTGAAAAAGCCTTTCGGAGTTCTGCCTTGGGAAAAGTTTTACAAACACGGGGCTGGAAGGTGAAAAGGATCACGATGGGAGATCGCGGCTGGTCGCGGCTCAGGAAGGCGGTACCACCTCAGTCCTGCCCTGTCCCTGCTGCCGGGGACGCTGTGACAGCACCTGCGGGCACAACCGCAGCCTCAGGGAGCCCCGGCCCCTCTGGCTCTGCAGCTGCTGCAGGGGAACTCCGGGCCGGGACAGGCGGGGACAGCGCCTGGGAGCTGCCGAGTGCCGGATCGGGCTCAGCCTCCCCAGGGGAAGAACCGGCAGCCCCGAGGGGGCTCAGGATTGTCCCCGGCATCCCCTGCCCTGGCGGGTTGGAGCCCGGGGACACCGAGCGCTGACAGCGCCGCTTTGTGTCCCTGTCTGGAACAGGAGGTGGCTCTGACAGGGAAAGCTCCAGCCCCGGGGGAACGGGGTAGAACGAGGCTCTCCGAGCACTGAGCGCGGCTGTCAATTCCAGAGTGCTTTGGGTTGAGAGGGACTCTCCAATTCACCCCGTCCCATCCCAGCCCCGGGCACGGACATGTCCCGCTGTTCCAGGGGCTCCCAGCCCGGTCTCACACGGCCGGGAACAGCCCCAGGGACACGGCAGCCACCTCTGTGCCACCGACAGCAACCGGGACGAGCCAGCGCTGCTCCGGCAGCGGCTCCTGCCCAGGCAGCAGCGGCAAGGAGAGCGCGGGCAGCCGCTCCCGCAGCGGCCTCAGCCCAGGGGGAACGCGGGCCGGACACGGCACAAGGAAACCGCCAGAGCCCCCTCCCCTGCCGCCCCCTCGGCCCGCAGCGAGCCCCGAGCCCCGGCAGAACCGAGCGCGGCTCCCACCTGCGCTGGCGCCGCCTCCGAGCTCCGCCGCCGCCTCACCGTGCTCCGGGGACCGGTCACTGCCGCCGCTCCCGGGGCTCCACAGGCGCTCCGGAGCTGCGACGGCGACTCAAAATCAGGAATGAGTCGGGGCGGGCTCGTCCCTCAGCCCCGCTCTGCTCTCTCGGCGAGTGGAGAACGAGGAGAGTCGGGCGGTTCAGTCAAGCAGCGAACGACGGACTGCGCACGGAGCAGGGAAACTGCGCTATTCCGTCCGGTGATTATTCCGTGCAGGGTTTATTCCGTTTGCTATTTATTTAGTCCGGTGATTATTTGAAAAGTCAAAGCGAAACTGTCCTGGAGTAACCCGGTCCTGGGCACAGAGCCGGCGCTTTTCCTCAGCCGCCTTTTCCGAGAAATCACCGGAGTGCGGGGAAAGGATGCAGAGCCAAGCCCGGCCTTCGCTCCTCGGCTGAATCCTCCCGCTTCTCCTCGTTCTCCGCTCCCCGATTGGGCAGGATGGGGCTGAGGAACGAGCCCGCCCCATCCGTCCCCACCCGGCATTTCTCAGGTCGGCACCGCCGCGCTGGGAGCGGCTCTGGAGCCCCGGGAGCGGCGGCAGTGACCGCACCGGGCCCCGGAGCGCGGGGAGGCGGCGGCATTGGCGGAGCTCAGCCCAGCGCAGGTGGGAGCCGCGCTCGGTTCTGCCGGGGCTCGGGGCTCGCTGCGGGCCGAGGGGGCGGCAGGGGAGGGGGCTCCTTCGTTCTGCCGTGCCCGGGGCTGTTCCCGGCCGTGCGGGACCGGGCTGGGAACCCCTGGAGCAGCGGGACATGTCCGTGCCCGGGGCTGGGATGGGACGGGGTGAATTCGAACGCCGCTCAGCACCCCGGAAAGCGGCTTTCAGGACAGGGGAGGAGCCTCGTCCCGCCCCGTTCCCCCGGGGCTGGAGCCAAGCTCCGCCTTCCCTGCCGGAGCCACCTCCTGTTCCAGACAGGGACACAAAGCGGCGCTGTCAGCGCTCGGTGTCCCCGGGCTCCAACCCGCCAGGGCAGGGGATGCAGGGGACAATCCTGAGCCCCCTCGGGGCTGCCGGTTCTTCCCCTCGGGAGGCTGAGCCCGATCCGGCACTCGGCAGCTCCCAGGCGCTGTCCCCGCCTGTCCCGGCCCGGAGCTCCCCTGCAGCGGAGCCAGAGGGGCCGGGGCTGCGGGAATCGGGCCGGGCACGGAGCTCTCTGATGCTGCGCTTGTGCCCGCAGGTGCTGCCGCAGCGTCCCCGGGAGCAGGGACAGGGCAGGACTGAGCTGGCCCCGCCTTCCTAAACCGGGACCAACCTGGGGCCGGGACCAACCGGGATCTCTCGTTATGGGCCATTAAATCTTCAGTCGCCGTAGTTGTAAAAGTGTTCCCAGGACGGAATTCTGAAAGCCTCTTCAGCGCTGTTGATGTCTCAGGAAACAAGTGTTCTTTATTCCAAGAAAAGAGAGCCCAGCTGTGAGGACGGGGAATTCTACAGCGATGAAAGGGCTGTGATTGAGCTCCCGGGTCCCCAGCACGCGTCAGCAGCCGAGGTCCCACTCTCGCCACGGGCACAAGAAACCACCTGTCCTAAGCAGGAAGGTGGCACTGCTGAGTGTGCAGGGAATGAAGATGTGGAGGAAGGACCCGGCTCCAGCGATGAGACTGTGAAAGAAATCAGGGATCCCCAGGATAAATCAGCAACCATGAATAAACAGAGAAGAACCTTCAGAAGATCTCTGGGTGAGCACAGGGTCAGCGCTGTGGCCTGTAGAGAGGGGACAGTGTCAGTGCAGGGGCACAGGGCTGGCAGGGCTGTGGCTGTTGCCAGGGCTCTGGAGAGGCCTCGTGCTCTGCTGGGCCCCAGCAGTGGCTGGGAGCGACTCCCTCAGCTGCCCCTGGGCCTGGGCAGTTCTGCTGCCACAGGCTGTGCCCTGGCCCTGCCTGTGCCCTGGCCCTGTCCCTGTCCCTTGTCTGTGTTGCTGCCAGCTGAGTGAGGGGCACAGACTGGGGGGTCCCTGCTGTGCTCCGCGGGCGTTGGGTGGGGGATGCTCAGGACAGCCCCGTCCTCACGGCCAGCGGCTCTTTCCAGCTCCAGTGGAGTGGATCAGATCCCATCCATGGATCATCCTGGTGCTGCTGGCTGTGCTCGTGGTCGTGGCTTTGGTGGTGGCTTTGTCTGTGCAGTCAGGTAAGGGAGGTGCAGCTGCCTGGGCCCAGCCCCTCGGGGCAGAGCGGGGTCCCTGCTGCCTGTGGAGGGGAATCCTCACACCTTCTCCTCTTCCCTCCCCAGGGCAAAGCCAGGGACAGATTCCAGTTGTTCCTGAAACTGTGCAGGTTCTGGCCTGTCCCAATGACTGGATCGGGCACAACGGGATCTGCTACTTCCTCTCCAGGGATCACCTCAGCTGGGATCAGGCTCAGGCTCGGTGCTCTGAGCTCGGGGCCTCCCTGGCCGTGCTCAGGGATGAGGAAATGGTGAGTGAGGGGCTGTGGGGCTGTGGGGTGGCCAAGGGGAGCCTGGGGGGCTCCTGGGCCAGGGCTGCAGCTCCCACTGCCGCCTCCTCTCTCCTTCCCAGGAGTTCCTCTTCCCCTTCAGCACGAACGTCGATTACTGGCTGGGGCTGCGCAGACGGGACCAGCGGCTGCAGTGGGGGGACGGCAGCAGCTTCAACTCCTCGTGAGTCACTGGGGGCATGGGCAGGGCATGGGGGGCACAGGGGCACAACGTGTCCCCCCATGGTGCCAGCGCTCTCTCTGCTCCTCATTGCAGGATCCCTGTCCTGGGCAATGCAGAGTGTGTGTTCCTGGCTGAGAGTAAACTCAGGAGCGTATTCTGCTCAAATGAGATGCCCTTTGTGTGCAGCAGAGCCCAAACTCATCTCTAACAGGGGATGGACAAAGCACCTTCTCTGTGCTGGGCAGTCTCAGATTCATCTCTTCCCCCAGCCCAGGGATGTCCTTCCTCAGCCACAGCGTCTGCCTTGCACTGACCCTCAGGGTCACCTCAGTGCCTGATCTGGGGTCACCTCAGTGCCTGATCCCATGAATGTCTCAGTGTTTGCTCTCAGGGTCACCTCTGTGCCCAATCTCCAAGAGCTGAACCCACAGGAAGAGGAGATGGTGATGAAGCTGCTGTGCAGCTGCCTGGGCTGGGGCTGGGGGTCTCTTGCTCCTTCTGGAACCATTCCAGGGCTTGTCCTATTTCTCTTCCATTTTGTATTTATACTCCAACCACATTATTGTAACTTTGTATTTATATATTATGCTTTTGTATCTATATTAATATAACACTGTGAATACAAACTGCAAACAGGTGCTTCCATGTGGATGTGACCTTGGTGGGGACATTGTGCCCATAATGCCCAGGTTGGGGTTTGACCCCACAGGGGCCATTCCCTTCAGGGCTGCACTGGATCCTGGTGGGTCCCTCTGAACTCAGAGCATTCTGTGAGATGTCCCTGTGTGGTGCCAGCATTATTTATGGTGCCAATGCTGATGTTGTTGTTATTCCTGCATTATTTTTTTATGTTTATAATAAACCCTTGTCCATCCCCCCATTGTCCCTGCTGTCCCCTGGCTGTGGCAGCCCCGTCCCTTGCCCTGCTCCCCCTGCCACGTTCCATCCCGGCTGGCGCAGCCTTGCAGCTGCCCTGGGGGCCGTGGGGCTGCCCCGGGGGCTGCGCCCCGAGCCGGGGCCCCTTCCCAGTGCTCCCAGTCTGCCCATGCAGCCTGCAGCAGCCAGCCAGGCCTTCAGCTGGGACTGCAGAGAGGCTCTGCTGGCGGGTCCCACCTCGGTTCCGTTCTGTTTGTTCTTCCCAAAGATTTTTGCAGCTCCTGACCTGCTGAGGGGCTCTCCTCTCTCTTCTTCTTCCAATTTCTTCCCAATTCCATGTTCATTTGGCACTCCTGGGCTCTGCCTCCTCTGTGCCTCCCTGCAGAAGAAGGTGGAAGGTGCTGGAAGGTGCTCAAAGGTGCCCGTCCCCCACCTCAGGTGGGCTCAGGTGGGCTCGGGCTGCAAGAATTGCCCACCAAGGGCCTCATTCCCCCTTTGGGGAGCCCTTTTTTTGGGGAGCAGTGCCCCTTTGGCTGCCTGCAGCAGCTCTGGGGCCACCTGAGGCAGCTGCCACAGGATGTCCCTGTGCCCCCCCGGTGCTTTCACACTGCTGACCACAGCAGCCACCCCCACTCTGGGGAGGGACAGCGACCACCGGGGCCTCAGGGCCATTTAAGGGATGGAAAAAGAGCTTTGGGTGATGTTTGTGTCAGCAGGGGACGGAAATGGGGGGGTCAGGGCGGAGGAGCTGCGGAAATGGGGCCCTGGCTTGGCTGGTGCTCATTGCAGAATTAAAGAATCACCTTAGCCGGGCAGCTTGGGCCTAAATGGGGATAAATTCCCGAGTTTTGGGTGCTTCCAGAGGTGCCTGGGGGGTTCTCTGCAGCCCCTCTGCAGACTGAGAGGAGCAAATCTCCCAAACACACCATCAGCAGTGGTGCCTCACACCTTCCTACCTTTAATTCCTGTGATTTTGGGTTGGTTTGAACCTTTCCTGCCCCAATGGGTCCAGTCCCATCCTGATGTCCAAATGGGAATGACCTGGAAACAAGGAATCGATGAAAAACAGATTTCTTGAGCATTTTCCATCCTTTTCCCTTGAAGGGCTCATCTTTAGCTCCATTTCCAAAGAATCTCCCTGGTTTTTTGGGGTGGAATTCAAACTCCAGGCAAGGCATTGAGGGTGTGGAGAGTGTCCAGAGATGGGAACGGAGCTGGGGAAGGGTCTGGAGAACTCCTGAGGGGGCTCAGCCTGGAGAAAAAGGGGTTCAGGAGGGACCTTCCCCCTCAAATTACCTGGGAAGGGGCTCGAAGCCAGGTGGAGTCGGGCTCTTCTCCCAAGAGAGGGGGAAAATCGGGAAAATTCCTTCATGGAAACGTTGTCCAGCCCTTCCCAGGCTGCCCGGGGCAGGTGGGGAGTCCCCATCCCTGGGGAGGTTTAACAGCCCCGAGGATGTGGCACTTGGGGACAAGGTCAGGGGTGGCCTTGGCACTTTTTAGGGACATTTCCCAGCCCCAACAACCCCACCATTCCCTCCGAACGCCCCGATTTTATCCCATCCCAAATCAGCACATTGGACAGAGGGGAGCGAAGCCGGAGCCGCCTCCGTGCACAACCCGAATTTTGGGTTTATTTGGGATTCTTTATTCTTACGGGCGTCCCGTTTGGGAGATTTGGGATTTTTGGGAAAAGCACGGCTGGATTTGGGAGAGAAGAAGCCCCTGGATGCCCTCGGGGTGCCATTGGTGGAGGGGAACAGCTTTTCCCTGCTTTCCTTCTGCAAAGCCCGCGGCAGTTTCGGTTTTGGCCGCCCGGCCCCGCGGGCGCTGGGGGCGGCTCCGCGCAGCTCCCCCCGCCCGGGGCCGGGCTGGGCCGGGCCAGCGACCCCCGCCAGGCTCCGAGGGTGCGGGCAGCGGGCTCGGGGCCGGCCGGAGCTGCCGCGATCGCAGCATGGCCACGGAGATCGTTTATGCCGACCTGGAGCTGGGTGCCGGGGAGCGCTGCGGGAAGCGGCGTTCGCCCCCCGAGCCGGGCTGTGAGTGCGGGGGGATTTGGGGGGGTTTGGGGGGCCTGCGGTGGGGCAAAGATCCGGGTGGAGCAGGAGGGGAAGGGGATTTTGGGGGGTGGGATCAGATCCCGGCTGTGGTTTGGGGTCCCGGCTGCGGTTTTTGGGGTTTGAGTGTCTTGGATGCGCCGGGCACGGCTTCGCTCCGCGGCGCAATTGAACGGGGTGGATTCCTTAATGAATTCCTGCCGGGTTTCCTCCTCCGGAATTTCTCCTCCAGGATTTCTCCCCGGGATCCTCCGCCGGGGATTCCTCCCATGGGATTCCCTCCCTAAAGATTCCTCCTCCGGGAATCCTCCCCGGGGATTCCTCTCGGCGCATCTTTTCCCGGGATTTCTCCTCCGAGGATCTCCGGGATTCCTTTGCCCGGGATTCCTATTCCAGGGATCCTCTCGGAGGATTCCTCCATGAGGATTCCCTCCCTCGGGATTGCTCTCCGGGAATTTGTCCCCCGGAATCCTCCCCGGGGATTTCTCCCCGCGCATCTTTCCCCGGGATTTCTCCTCCGAGGATCTCCGGGATTCCTCCCGCCGAGGGTTTCTCCTCCAGGGATCCTCCCCGGGGATTCCTCCGGGATTTCTTTCCCGTGATCTTTCTCCGATGCCCCGGGAATCCCAGGAATTGGATGGCGATCTCCTGTCCCCTCTGTCGCCCGCAGCTCCGGGCTGTCCTCGGTGGCACCGCGTGGCGCTCGGGGCCGGCTGGACCGGGACTCTCCTGCTCGGAGTGGCCGTGGTGGCGCTGGGCTGCTCGTGTGAGTGCGGCCCTGGGGACACGGGGACAGCCCCGACAGCGGGGAAGGGTCCCGGGGGGCTTTTGAGGAGGGGGGGAATCTCTCGGTTCTGGCACGGACAGGGTTTGAGAGCCCCGGGCCGAGCTCGGGGTCACCAGAGCCCGGATAACTCGAGTCCTGTGCCCAGCGGGACGTCGCTGTTGTCACCCCCAAATCACACTGGGCAGGCGGGAGGTGACCCCAATGTGTGCTGGATCTGGGGGAGACCCCCAGAGGGGCAGGGCTGGGGGAAACCCCCCAAAATAAACGGCTGTGAGCTGTCCCCGGGGCTGGCAGGGGGTGCTGAGCAGCCCCTCACCCTGGGGTCGGGCCCCTCGGGGCTGCGGGAGGGGGGACAGAGGCTCCGGGGCTCTCTGCGATGTCACCCGAGACACGGTGACACCTCGGAGGAGGCACATCCTGTCACCGGCACAAAGACTCGATGGGAAGGAGGAGTCCCGGGGGCGGGGGGAGCTCAGGGGTGCAGAGCCCGGCCCCCAAAAGGAGACGGGCTGGGCAAGGTCCTGTCCCCTGCTCATCCTTCCTTCCCCTGCAGTTCCCCACCTGCAGCCGGAGAGTCCGGGAAGCTGCACAATCGGGAATGGGAGTGTTGGAGACATCAACAGAACCTTGGAGGATTTCGTCTTGGAGCTGAGGAAAACCCTGTGCCCGTCTCAGCCGCCAGGTACCAGCCCCGAGGCGTCTCCGCTCCGAAAGCTTCCCCAAAATCTCACGGCACGCCCGGATCGGAGCCCCGAGCTCAGCTCAGGGTGTCCCTGGGGACTCGGTGATTCCTCGGTGCCTTAACCCGGCTCTGATCCCGGTTTCCAGGGGCTGAGGGATGCAGGATCTGCCCCCAGGGCTGGACGATGAACGGAACCAAGTGCTACTGGATCTCCTCTGGATACAACACTTGGAACAAGAGCCAGGAGGACTGCGGGGATCGGGAGGCCACGCTGCTGCTCCTGCGGGATCGGGATGAGCTGATGGAGGGAATGGTGGGGCTGGGGAGGTCCCACTGTGGAGGTGGGATGGACATGGGAGGGGCTCAGTCTCGGAATGAGGATGGAGCCCGTTTTGGGGTGACCATCCATGGCCTGTCAGAGTGACCACTTCTCCTTCTCCTGGACCCAGGAATTCCTGAATGAAACCCTGCAGAAATCCCAGCGCAACTTCTGGATCGGGCTCTGGGTGCCCGAGGATGGAACGGGCTGGACGTGGGTGAGCGGCTCCCGCCTGGAGCGGCACCGGTGAGCGCCGGGGGCAGCGCTGGGGGACATGGGGGGCACCGAATTGTGTCCTGAGGGACCCCTGAGGGTGACCCGGGTCCCTCGTGCACCCGCAGGTTCCAGCTGGACCTCGAGGAGCGACCTGGCCTGTGTGGGATGATCAAGGGCAGCAGAATCATTGCTCAGGAGTGCGGCTTGGAATGGCAGTGGATCTGCGAGAGAGAACCCACCAACGTCTGACCTGGGGACCGGGAGAGATGCTCGGGAGGGATGCGGGAGCCAGGCGGGGGATGCGGGAAACAGGTGAGGGATATGGGAGCCAGGTGGGAGATGTGGGGAATGCGGGAGCCAGGTGGGAGATGCAGGGGATGTGGGAGCTGGAGCCGCTCTCGCTGCAGAACAACCGCTCACACAAACGGACGATGACGTTTCCTGGCTCTTCTCTCTGCTGTGTTCAGACCACGTCACGAACAGAGATCAAAACCCCAGATTTCTCCGGCAGGGGATGCCTGAGAGAGGCCCCGAGCCCGGGGGAAGCCCCTGCAGAGCCATGGGAGCGCCTCCTGGCGGCACTCGTGAGGCCGTGCGGGATCCCCGATGGAGCAGCCTGTTCCTGAGGGACCGTGTCCCGTGGGAGGGAGCCCAGGGTGAGGAGGGGAGGGCCAGAGCGGTTTGGGCCTGTCCCGGGTCAGGGAAGCAGCGGTTCCTTGCATTCCCGTGCCCGGCCCGGGCCATTGCGGGCCCGTTCCCCACCCGCCATTTGGAGATCGCCTCAGGGGAGCCCCGCGCCCCTCAGCGCCCCCTGCAATTCCCGCCCCTCGCTCCCATTGGCTGATTCTTCCCGCCACTCCTGGTTCTCCGGCGCTGATTGGCCAGAGCGGCGCTGAGGGGCGATCCCGCCTCGTCCCCTCACGGCTTTGATTTCCCCCAGCAAAGGGAAAAGGGCCCCAAAGCCCTCGGGCTGAGCGGAGAGCGGGACAGGATTCGGGCAGGAAACTCCACAATCGTTGTTGCAAGAAGGGAGCGGAGCAAAGGCAGGTGGGACTCGGCAGATTTCTGTGCCGTCGCAGCTGAAGGCCTGGCTGGCTGCTGCAGGCTGCATGGGCAGACTGGGAGCACTGGGACTGGGCCCCGGCTCGGGGCGCAGCCCCCGGGGCAGCCCCACGGCCCCCACGGCAGCTGCAAGGCTGCGCCAGCCGGGATGGAACGTGGCAGGGGGAGCAGGGCAAGGGACGGGGCTGCCGGAGCCAGGGGACACCAGGGACACCGGGGGGATGGACAAGGGTTTATTATAAACATAACAAAATTAAGCAGGAAATAACAACAATATCAACAATATCAACAGGTTCACACCAGGACATCTCACAGAATGTTCAGAGTTGGGAGGGACCCACAAGGATTGAGTCCAGCCCCTAAGAGAATGGCCCCTGCAGGGTCACACTGTAACCTTGGCATTATTGGCCATAGACCCCAGGCAATGTCACATTCCTTTGGAAGCCGATGTTGTACATTTATTTCCATAAATATACATGGATAGCTGTATAATTCAGTGTAACTATAGGGTTAGGTAATAAATGCACAGTGCAAGGGAAACAGAAGATGTGAAATGGCTCCAGAAGGAGCAAGAGATACCCAGCCTAAGCCCAGGCAACTGCACAGCGACTTGCACATCATCTCCTCTTCCTGTGGGTTCATCTCCTGCAGATCAGGCACTGAGGTGACCCCAGATCAGGCAATGAGGGGACCCTGAGGGTCAGTGCAAGGCAGACGCTGCACCTGAGGAAGGACATCCCTGGGCTGGTGAGGAAGAGGTGAAGCTGAGACTGCCCAGCACAGAGAAGGTGCTTTGTCCAGCCCCTGTTACAGGTGAGCTTGACATCTCCTGCAGAGATATTGCATCTCATCGGAGCAGATTGCACTCCCAAGATAATTCTCAGCCAGGTGCACACACTCTGCATTGCCCCTGACCTCAACCCTGCAAGGAGGAGCAGAGACAGCGCTGGCACCATGGGGGGGACACGTTGTGCCCCTGTGCCCCCCATGCCCTGCCCGTGCCCCCAGTGACTCACGAGGAGTTGAAGCTGCTGCCGCCCCCCCACTGCAGCCGCTGGTCCCGTCTGCGCAGCCCCAGCCAGTAATCGACGTTCCTGCTGAAGGGGAAGAGGAGCTCCTGGGAAGGAGAGAGGAGGCGGCAGTGGGAGCTGCAGCCCTGGCCCAGGAGCCCCCCAGGCTCCCCTTGGCCACCCCACAGCCCCACAGCCCCTCACTCACCATTTCCTCATCCCTGAGCACGGCCAGGGAGGCCCCGAGCTCAGAGCACCGAGCCTGAGCCTGATCCCAGCTGAGGTGATCCCTGGAGAGGAAGTAGCAGATCCCATTGTACCCAATCCAGTCATCAGGACAGGGTGGCAGCAGCACTGGAGTGTCAGGAACAACTGGAATCTGTCCCTGTCTTTGCCCTGCAGAGGGAAGAGGAGAAGGTGTGAGGATTCCCCTGCACAGGCAGCAGGCACCTCGCTCTGCCCCGAGGGGCTGGGCCCAGGCAGCTGCACCTCCCTTACCTGAGCACACAGCCAAGGACACCCCCAAAGCCACAACGAGGGTCACGAGCAGAGCCAGCAGCACCAGGATGATCCATGGATGGGATCTGATCCACTCCACTGGAGCTGGAAAGAGCCGCTGGCCGTGAGGACGGGGCTGTCCTGAGCATCCCCCACCCAACGCCCGCGGAGCACAGCAGGGACCCCCCAGTCTGTGCCCCTCACTCAGCTGGCAGCAACACAGACAAGGGACAGGGACAGGGCCAGGGCACAGGCAGGGCCAGGGCACAGCCTGTGGCAGCAGAACTGCCCAGGCCCAGGGGCAGCTGAGGGAGTCGCTCCCAGCCACTGCTGGGGCCCAGCAGAGCACGAGGCCTCTTCCAGAGCCCTGGCAACAGCCACAGCCCTGCCAGCCCTGTGCCCCTGCACTGACACTGTCCCCTCCTACACGCCACGCCTGGCCCTGCACTCACCCTGACATCTTCTCCAGCTCTTTCTGTGTGTGTGTCCCGTTCCTGATCCATCCTGGCACTCCTCTCCAATCTTGTCCTTGGTATAGGGCTCACTCTGCTCCAACAGAGCCTCTCTCAACCAATACTGTGCATCATGTGACACCTGAGGCAGCTCTGTCCCCCTGCTTTCTGATCCATCCGGGGAATCCTGGCCATCCTCGCGAATCTCAGCCATTGTGCACAATCTCTTCTCCTGCTTTGGCCTCATTTCAGACTCCCAGATCAAATCTCTCCAGTTGTGCCCAGCAGGGTCTGGCACCCGAGGCTGCTCTGTGTGCTCGGTTCCTGACCCATCCTCAGCATCAAGGTGCTCCTCTCCACTAGCACAGCTGGATCCATAGCCGCTCTCCGACTTTTGACTGTCCACAGACTTACAGCTGACATGTGTCAGCTTGTCGAAAGCATTTGGCACCCGAAGGGTGTCTCCATCCTCATCAGCCTCTTCATCACCGTGGCAGAAATCACTCTTCATACCGTGATTCCCTGCCCGCTTAGCAGTCAGATCTTGCTCCAGAGGCACCGTCATCCCTGGCCGTTCCATGTCCAGTCCAGCTTCCAGCGCAGTTTCACGGCCGCTGACCGGGCAGAATGCGGAGAACACGATGAGAGGCCCCGCCTGGTCCCGGTCCTGGTTGGTCCCGGCTCAGGAAGGCGGTGCCAGCTCAGTCCTGCCGTGTCAACGTTGCGGCAGCACCTGCGGGAACAATCGCAGCCTCAGAGAGCTCCGTGCCCGGCCCGGCCCCCGCAGCCCCGGCCCCTCAGGCTCTGCAGCTGCTGCAGGGGAATTCCGGGCCGGGACAGGCGGGGACAGCGCCGGGTGCTGCCGAGTGCCGGATCGGGCTCAGCCTCCCCAGGGGAAGAACCGGCAGCCCCGAGGGGGCTCAGGATTGTCCCCTGCATCCCCTGCCCTGGCGGGTTGGAGCCCGGGCACACCGAGCGATGGCAGCGCCGCTTTGTGTCCCTGTCTGGAACAGGAGGTGGCTCCCGGCAGGGAAGGCGGAGCTTGGCTCCAGCCCCGGGGGAACGGGGCGGGACGAGGCTGCTCCCCTGTCCTATAAGCTCCATTCCGGGGTGCTGAGCGGCGTTCGAATTCACCCCGTCCCATCCCAGCCCCGGGCACGGACATGTCCCGCTGCTCCAGGGGCTCCCAGCCCGGTCCCGCACGGCCGGGAACAGCCCCGGGGACGGCAGAACGAAGGAGCCCCCTCCCCTGCCGCCCCCTCGGCCCGCAGCGAGCCCCGAGCCCCGGCAGAACCGAGCGCGGCTCCCACCTGCGCTGGGCTGAGCTCCGCCTGCCTCGGCTCACCGCGCTCCGGGGTCCGGTCACTGCCGGCGCTCCCGGGGCTCCTGAAGCGCTTCGTCAGGCGCCGACTTCCATCCCGGAACTGCGGAGGAATCGCCCCGGGATCTTGTACACACCCGCCTTGTGACCAATCCACGCGGAGAAAGAGGAGAGGCGGCTCCGGTGCTTTGTGCCAAGTCCGCTTCTTGGAAATCATTGTAGGCCAGCCCTCACAGAGCCAGAGCTTGCAAAACATATCCGGACTCCGCTCCCTTGGAGTTTATCACAAACACCGGCTGTTCCCAGGCTCTGCCGCAGCCCCACGAGCTCCTCTTTCCCTACAAACAGCCCCACACACTTTTCTCCCCTACAAACAGCCCCACACACTTTTCTTCCCTCTCGAATGCCACAACATCCCCGCTCTCACCCTTTCCAGCAAGGAGCCCACCCAAACTGTGGCCAGGATCAAACATTGCCATGACTAAAGCCCAGAAACAGCGACACAAAAGGAGCCCCTTGGAGCTCTCCTGGCCCAGGCACCTCGCTCTGAGCGGGGCCTCTCCGAGCCAGGAACTCTCCCGTTTGCTGCAGTGGCAGAGAGGTTTTGGCCTCTCTCAGGCATCCCCTGCTCCAGTCTGGGCTCCTGCCGGGGCTGCAGGGGGGTCCCTGCCCCATCCCAGATTCACCCACAGCTCCCAGCGCCCTCAGCTCCAGCTCACACCGAGCCCTCGCCTGTCAGGGAAACCAGGAAATGCTCCCGAAACAGGAAATCTGATGGTGCAAACGAGTGTTTGGGGCCGGTTAAAAATCAGCAGGACGGGGATCAGATAAAAACAAATTTAATCTTATCAAGAGCACGATAAAGTTCGTTGGCAAGAGTCACCCCACTGCTTCCAGGGCAGTTAAGGCACAGCAAGGGAACACGAGCACCAGCAAGGCCAGACAACACCCAGGGAATCAATCCAGAAAGGGAATGTGAGGAAAGTCACGCGATGAAAAGGCGGTGTCCACAAAGCAGACAGAGGAGTCCTGCGACTTCATTCGGATAAAGGGAGAGAGGCCAGCGGGGCACAGCCCGCGGGGTTTTCTCTCTCGAGCTTTCAGAGCCTCCCTTTTATCCCAAACTCCTTGCCCTCTTCCTTTCCACATTCCTGAGGTAGCAGGAAGGTGCAGCCTCCCCGATCCGCCTCCCCCACATCCCCCCTTGGACCCTGGAATTTTACCCCAAAATTCAGCAATTCTGCCTTGTGCAGACGCACTCGTCTCTGTGAGGAGACAAACTCCGGGCTCTGCATCAAACCTGGCCTTGAAGTCGGTGCAGACCTGAGGAGCCATTGCAAAGGCATCAACGCTCATCCCCTGAGCCAGGGAATGGTTTGGAAAGGCACGAGCGCACATCTTCCCTGGCAGCCTTTGCAATGTTTGATCCTGGCCACAGTTTGGGTGGGCTCCTTGCTGGAAAGGGTGAGAGCGGGGATGTTGTGGCATTCGGGAGGGGAGGAAAGTGTGTGGGGCTGTTTGAGGGGAAAGAGGAGCTCGTGGGGCTGTGGCAGTGCCTGGGAGCAGCCGGTGTTTGTGACAAATCTCCAGCAGAACCGAGCTCCGAGGTGTTACGGAAACTGTGGTTTAGTGGGGGCAGGGCGGGCTAGAATCGTTTCAATAACGGGTCGGATACGGCACTGAAGAGAACGAGCGCCTCCCATCCGCGCGCGGATTAGTCAGAAGGCGACTGAAAAAACACAACGGGAAATTCCTCCCCTCAGTTCTGTGATCGCAGCCGTGGCTACCGGAGCGCTTCAGGAGCCCCGGGAGCGGCAGCAGCGGCCGGATCCCGGTGATCCGAGGCAGGCGGAGCTCAGCCCAGCGCAGGTGGGAGCCGCGCTCGGTTCTGCCGGGGCTCGGGGCTCGCTGCGGGCCGAGGGGGCGGCAGGGGAGGGGGCTCTGGCGGTTTCCTTGTGCCGTGTCCGGCCCGCGTTCCCCCTGGGCTGAGGCCGCTGCGGGAGCGGCTGCCCGCGCTCTCCTTGCCGCTGCTGCCTGGGCAGGAGCCGCTGCCGGAGCAGCGCTGGCTCGTCCCGGTTGCTGTCGGTGGCACAGAGGCGGCTGCCGTGACCCTGGGGCTGTTCCCGGCCGTGTGAGACCGGGCTGGGAGCCCCTGGAACAGCGGGACATGTCCGTGCCCGGGGCTGGGATGAATTTGAACGTCTCTGAACAACCCAAAGCTCTCGGGAACAGAAAGAGCCGCGCAGAGCCTGAGGGGGCCGCGGCTGGGGGGGGCCGGGCCGGGCACGGAGCTCTCTGAGTCTCAGAACTGCGGTTGTACCCGCAGGTGCTGTCACAGCGTCCCCGGCAGCAGGGACAGGGCAGGACTGAGCTGGCCCCGCCTTCCTGAGCCGGGACCAACCGGGGCCGGGACCAGGCGATGTCTCTCATCGTGTTCTCCACATCCTGCCCTGACAGTGGCCCTGAAACTGCACTGGAAGCTGGACACGACCTGGGTCTGTCACTGCTGTCGATGTCTCTGGAGCAAGATCTGTCTGCTAAGGGGGCAATGAGTCAAGATATGAAGAATGGATTTGGTACCTGTGATGCAGAGGATGATGATGAAGTAGACAGCTCTCGGGTCCCAAGACCTTTTAATGC
This sequence comes from Eopsaltria australis, assembly GCA_034509425.1. Lineage (NCBI taxonomy): Eukaryota > Metazoa > Chordata > Aves > Passeriformes > Petroicidae > Eopsaltria > Eopsaltria australis. The sequence goes on along the minus strand of JAVTVJ010002319.1, from coordinate 14,291 downwards.
GCTGATGAATGACAGCTTTAAGTCTGTGCATAGCCGAGGGTCAGAGAGTGGCTATGACTCCATTTGTGTGAATGCAGAGGATCCTGAGGATTGGTCAGGAACCGAGCACACAGAGCAGCCTCGGGGGCCAGACCCTGCTGGGCACAACTGGAGAGATTCGACCTGGGAGTCTGAAATGAGGCCAAAGAAGGAGGAGAGATCATGCACCGTGGTTGAGATTGGCGAGGATGGCCTGGGTTCCCCGGATGGATCAGAAAGCAGAGGGACAGAGCTGCCTCAGGTGCCAGATGCTGCTGGGCACAGGCAGGGAGAAGCTGCTGCTCTGTTGGAAGCGTGCCCCAGGACTGGGATTGGAGAGGAGTGCCAGGATGGATCAGGAACGGGACACACACACAGAAAGAGCTGGAGAAGATGTCAGGGTGAGTGCAGGGCCAGGCGTGGCGTGTAGGAGGGGACAGTGTCAGTGGAGGGGCACAGGGCTGGCAGGGCTGTGGCTGTTGCCAGGGCTCTGGAAGAGGCCTCGTGCTCTGCTGGGCCCCAGCAGTGGCTGGGAGCGACTCCCTCAGCTGCCCCTGGGCCTGGGCAGTTCTGCTGCCACAGGCTGTGCCCTGGCCCTGCCTGTGCCCTGGCCCTGGCCCTGTCCCTTGTCTGTGTTGCTGCCAGCTGAGTGAGGGGCACAGACTGGGGGGTCCCTGCTGTGCTCCCTGGGCGTTGGGTGGGGGATGCTCAGGACAGCCCCGTCCTCACGGCCAGCGGCTCTTTCCAGCTCCAGTGGAGTGGATCAGATCCCATCCATGGATCATCCTGGTGCTGCTGGCTGTGCTCGTGGCCCTCGTTGTGGTTTTGGGGGTGTCCTTGTCTGTGTGCTCAGGTAAGGGAGGTGCAGCTGCCTGGGCCCAGCCCCTCGGGGCAGAGCGGGGTCCCTGCTGCCTGTGCAGGGGAATCCTCACACCTTCTCCTCTTCCCTCTGCAGGGCAAAGAGAGGGACAGACTCCAGTTTATGCTGACACTCCACATGTTCTGGCCTGTCCTGATGACTGGATCGGGCACAACGGGATCTGCTACTTCCTCTCCAGGGATCACCTCAGCTGGGATCAGGCTCAGGCTCGGTGCTCTGAGCTCGGGGCCTCCCTGGCCGTGCTCAGGGATGAGGAAATGGTGAGTGAGGGGCTGTGGGGCTGTGGGGTGGCCAAGGGGAGCCTGGGGGGCTCCTGGGCCAGGGCTGCAGCTCCCACTGCCGCCTCCTCTCTCCTTCCCAGGAGTTCCTCTTCCCCTTCAGCAGGAACGTCGATTACTGGCTGGGGCTGCGCAGACGGGACCAGCGGCTGCAGTGGGGGGACGGCAGCAGCTTCAGCTCCTCGTGAGTCACTGGGGGCACGGGCAGGGCATGGGGGGCACAGGGGCACAACGTGTCCCCCCATGGTGCCAGCGCTGTCTCTGTTCCTCCCTGCAGGTTTGAGGTCCTGGGCAATGCAGAGTGTGTGTTCCTGGCTGAGAGTTATCTCGGGACTACATTCTGCTCAAATGAGATGCCCTTTGTGTGCAGCAGAGCCCAAACTCGCCTGTAACAGGGGATGGACAAAGCACCTTCTCTGTGCTGGGCAATCAGAGCTTTGCCTCTTCCCACAACCCAGGGATGTCCTTCCCCAGCTGCAGCGTCTGCCTTGCACTGACCCTCAGGGTCATCTCAGTGCCTGATCCCATGAATTCTCTCTTTTGGTCTCCTGGAGCTGAACCCACAGGAAGAGGAGATGATGTGGAAGCTGCTGTGCAGCTGCCTGGGCTGGGGCTGGGGGTGTCTTTCTCCTTCTGGAGCCATTCCAGGACTTGTCCTGTTTCTCTTGCATACACGATTACACCATATACATAACCCGGTATATAGATATAGAACCCCATATATATAGATACATGTATAAATATGTATATATCCCTGTGAGTATGGCCCTGAAATATTTGCTGCCCATAGCAATGTTACCTTGAGTGTTACAAGGTTCCAATAATGCCCTGGTTGGGGTTTGACCCCACAGGGGCCATTGCCTTAGGACTTGAATTCAGTCCTTGTGGAGTTCTGTGAGATGTCCTTGTGTGACCTCATCAGTGCTTACAGTGCCAGTGCTGATGTTGGTGTTTCCTGAATAATTTAATACTTTTTTAATAAATGCTTATCAAGCCCCCGGTGTCCCTTGTGTCTGAAAGAGCGGAATGGGGAGGAGGAAGAGGAGAAAGAAGAGCAGGATGGAGATTAAGGAGGGAAGGAAAAGGAGGAGGATGAAGAAGACAGAGAGGGATGGGGGGTGGAGAAGGGAAGGAGGAGGAAGAGATAGGGATGAAGAAGGGGAGGAAGAGGAGAAGAGCGGGACGTGAATGAAGATGGAGAAGAGGAGGAGATGCAGGGAGGAGCAGGAGTAGAGGGGAATGAAGATGGAGATGGAGGAAGAAGAGGAGAAAGGGATGGGGATGAAGCTGGGAAGGAAAAGGAGGAGAGCGGGATGAGGACGGAGAACAGGAGGAGCAGGAGGAGGAGAGGGGGATGAGGATGGAGAACAGGAGGAGGAGGAGAGCGGGATGAGGATGAGGATGGAGAACAGAACGAGGAGAAGGACGAGAGGGGGATGAGGATGGAGATGGAAAAGCGGAGGAAGAGGAGGAGAGCAGGACGAGGATGGAGAACAGGAGAAGGAGGAGGAGAAGGAGGCGCTGCCGCCGGCAGGGGCTGAACTTCCTGGGTCAGCGGCGGCGGCTCCATCCGGCTCCCGGGCGGAGCTTCCCCGAGCGGCCGGGGGAGCCCCGGGCCCCCGGAGCATCGCCGGTACCGGGGGGGACCCTCCGGGGGGCCCCGAGCCTCCCCGGGTCCGTGTCCGTGTCTTGCAGGCGCTGCCGGGCTCGGCAGGGGCGGAGGCGGCGGCGGAGGCGGCACCATGCAGGAGAACTACGAGTCCCTGATCCTGCTGGGTGAGGCGGGGGCTCGGGGCCCCGAAATCATCCCCCAAAATCACCCTGGCCGAAATCACCCCCCAAATTAACCCCCCCAAAATGACCCCTTCAAAATAACCCTCACCAAAAAAACCCGGGTGGAATCCGGCCCTGGGATTTGAAATGAAAATCTTGATGGAAGCCCCAATCGAGCCGTGATTTTTGAACGTGATTTTTGTCCTTTTTTTTAAACGCTTTTGGGGCAGATTTCCCCATCCCCAAACCCAACATCGTGTCCCGGCTGGAGCCCGAGGAGGAGCTGGGGGTGCCGGACCCCAACGACTCCAAGGAGTGGGAGATCCTCAGGGTGGCCCCCGCAGGTGAGCCGGGACCCCTCCCCATGTCCCGGGGTCCCCTTTTCCCTTATCCCGGGGTCCCCTTTTCCCCCATCCCGGGGTCCCCTTTTTCCCCCCCATATCCCGGGGTCCCCTTTTTCCTCCCCATATCCTGGGGTCTCCTTTCTCCCCCCATCCTCTTTTTTTCCCTCATCCTGGGGTCCCCTTTTTTCCCCCATCCCGGGGTCCCTCCATCCCGAGATTCCCCTTTTTCCTTCCCATCCCCTTTTTCTTCCCATCCTCTTTTCCCCCTCATCTCGGGATCCCCATTTTCCCCCCCCCATTCTCTTTTTTATCCCCTTTCCCCTCCATTCCCTTTTTTCCATCCCCTTTCCCCCCACCCCGGGGTCCCCCCTTTTTCCCCACCCCTATTTTTGTCCACCCCCCACTCTCTCCGCCCCAGCAGACGACGGGACAGCGAGCGAGGAAGAGGAGGAGGAGGAAGAATCGGCGGAGCTCCCCGAGCTGGACGCGCTCCTGTGCCGGGCAGCCGAGGCGGACGGAGCCCCCCCGAGCCTCCCCATCCTCCCCGAGCCCTTCCCGCCCCCCTGGGACCCCCGGCTGCCCCCGGAGCTGCCCCCGGGCCGCGGCGCTCGGGGCGGGGGGCGCGGGGGTCGCCGCGGGCGGGGCCGGGCGGGGCCGCCCAGGAGCTGCGGGCGCTGCGAGCGGAGCTTCCCCCGGGCCGCCGAGAAGCCCTACAAGTGCCTGGACTGCGGGAAGAGCTTCACCCGCAGCTCCAACCGCAACGCGCACCAGCGGCTGCACTCGGGGGAGCGCCCGCACCGCTGCGGCCACTGCGGGAAGGGCTTCGGCCACGGCTCCGAGCTGGCCAAGCACCAGCGGCTGCACTCGGGCCAGCGGCCCTTCAGCTGCGGCAAGTGCGGCAAGAGCTTCGGCTGGAGCTCGGACCTGGCCGTGCACCAGCGCGTCCACACGGGCGAGCGGCCCTACAGCTGCGGCGAGTGCGGCAAGAGCTTCAGCCGCAGCTCCAACCTGAGCGCGCACCTGCGGACGCACCTGGGCGAGCGGCCCTACACCTGCGGCGAGTGCGGCAAGAGCTTCAGCTACAGCTCGGCCTTCCTCAAGCACCGGCGCGGCCACGGCGAGCAGCAGCAGGAGGAGGAGGAGGAGGAGGAGGGAGGGAAGAAGAAGAGGAGGAAGAAGGAGCAGAAGCCGTTCCCGTGCTCGCGGTGCGGGAAGAGCTTCGCGGAGAGCGCGGCGCTGCTGCGGCACCAGCGGGGGCACGGAGCGGAGCCCCCCGGGCAGCCCTGCCCGAGCTGCGGGGTCGAGGTCGCCGAGGGCCCCGCGCTCCTGGCGCACCTGCGAGCCCACGCCGCCGACAAGCCCTACACCTGCGGAGACTGCGGGAAGGGCTTCGGCGGCAGCTCCGCGCTCATCCGGCACCAGCGGCTGCACCTGGGATAGCGCCGGGGCCGCGGGGGCGGAGAGGGGACCGGGAGCTCGCCGGGACCGGGGGGAGGAAAGCCGGGAGACCTCCGGAGCCGGGACCGGGAGTTCTCCGGAGCCACAACCGGGACCGGGAGCTCTCCGGGACCACTGGGAGAAAAGCCAGGAGCTCTCCGGTACCAGAACCGGGACCGGGAGCTCTCCGGAGCCACAACCGGGACCGGGAGCTCGCCGGGACCGGGGGGAGGAAAGCGGGGAGACAGCCGGAACCGGGACCGGGAGCTCTCCAAAACCGGTACCGGGAGCTCTCCGGGACCACTGGGAGAAAAGCCAGGAGCTCTCCGGTACCAGAACCGGGACCGGGAGTTCTCCGGAACCAGAACTGGGAGCTCTCCGGAGCCACAACCGGGACCGGGAGCTCTCAAAAAGCGGGAGCCCACCTGAACCGGGAGTTCGTTGGAACCTGGAGCCCTCTGGAACCAGGTCCGGGACCCTTCCAGAACCGGTGGGAGAAAAGCCAGGAACCCTCCGGAACCAGAACCGGGATCGGGAGCCCTCCGAAACCGGGAGCCCTCCTGAACCGGGAGCCCTGCAGAACCGGGAGTCCTTTGGAGCCGGAACCGGGACCGGGAGCCTTCTGGGACCAGTGGGGGAAAAGCCGGGAGCTTTCCAGAGCCACAACCGGGATCGGGAGTTCTCCAAAACCAGGAGCCCTCCGAAACCGGGAGTCCTTTGGAGCCAGAACCGGGACCGGGAGCCCTCCGGAGCAAAGACCCCTCTGGAACCGGGGCCTCTCCAAAACCGGGAGTCCTGCAGAGCCGGGAGCCTGGCGGAGCCAGAACCGGGACCGGGAGCCCTCAGGAGCCGGGGGGAGAAGAGCCCAGGACCCCTCCAGAGCCGGGAGCCCTCCAGAATCGAGCCCGGAGGTGCCGGAACCGGGACCGGGACCGGGACCCCTCCGGAACCGGGACAGGAGGGGACAGGACTCGAGGGGACATTTCCGTGCCCACGGTTGAAGGGGGGGGAGGGGATTTTTCGGGCCCCCCCTCGGCCGGAGGGACCCCCGGACCCCCGGGAATTCCTCGGTCCCGGAGCTGCGGGGACCCCGCGCCCCCCCCGGGGGTCGGGACCGTTTTGGTGTCACCGGGGCTGAGCCTTTTAACGGGGGGGGAGGGGAGGGGACAAAGAGGGGGAGAATGGGGGGGGCGGGTGACCCCGGAGTGTCCCTGGGGGTGACCCCGGTGCTGGGGGAGCCCCCCCGGAGCGACCCCCACCCTTCCCGTGCGCAGTAAAGAATTGTCAATGTTCGCTGGCCGTGGGATCTCTGCCCCCCTCCCAAAAATATTTAGGATTGAGGGGGGGTCCCGAGCTCAGGGAGGGTCCCCTCGTGTCCCCCCCCCCATTTGAATCACCAGGAGGTGACACCGGCGCTGGGAGCGGGGCTGTGACTGCAGCGGGGGGGGGGGACACACCGGGGGTGACCCCGCAGGACCCCCCCACCCCCCCCAAGCAGGGTTGGGGTCGCGGGGACGGCGACAAAATCCGGGCACGGGGCCGTGTCCCCCTCCCCACCCCACAGAGGGGTCTGGGATGAATTTTGGGGGGGGCAAAGCGATGGGGGGCGGGGGGGGCAGGGCGCCGGCGGGCGCTGGGGAGGGGGCGGCGAGGCGGGGCCGGGGCCGGGGGTCTCCCCCCCCTCTTTTTTCGCCTTCGCCTTCCTCCGAGCAGCCCCCGGGGGTTGAACTTCCTGGGTCAGCGCCGCTGCCGCCGCCGCCGCCTCCTCCTCCATTGTCCGGGCGGCCGCGGCGACAGCGCCCGGAGCGAGCGGGGGGAGCCCCGGGGGTCGCGGCCCCCCCAGCGTTCGGCGCTTTGGGGGCGGGGGGAGCGCGGGGACAAACCCAGCGAGCGTCGCGTTTGTCACCGAACGGGGACCGGGAGGGGAGGTGGCGGGGGAGGGGGGGGCGCGGCGATGTCGCCGAAGCGCTGCCGGGGTGGGGGCTCGGTGACCCCGCAAGGGGACGCGGCGAGGGCGGCGCGGGGCGGGGGGCGCTCGGAGGGACCCGCGGAGAGGGCGGAGGGGCCGCGGGGGCGCGGGGGGAGGAAGAGGAAGGAGACGGTGGCGGTGCGGCAGCGGGCGGGGGGCTCCGAGCACCCCAACATCTGCGTGGAGTGCGGCAAGAGCTTCGCCCGCAGCGCGGCCCTGGCCGAGCACCGGCGCGGCCACGGCGGGGCCGGCCGGAGGAGTGACCACGGCGGGGCTCAGGATGGCCAGCGGGAGCACGGAGATGGCCAGCGGGAGCACGGAGATGGCCAGCGGGAGCACGGAGATGGCCAGCGGGAGCACGGAGATGGCCAGCGGGAGCACGGAGAGGGCCAGCGGGAGCATCGCGACCACGGCCAAAGAGCCACGCGCGGCGACGCTCAGCGGGACCACGGCGACGGCCCAAGAGCCGCCAGCCCCGGCCGTGGTCAGCGGGCCGGCGACGCCGCTGCCCAGCGGGACCCCGGCGCTGAGCAGCGAGCCGCCCCCGGCCCCTTCACCTGCCTGGAGTGCGGCAAGGCGTTCGGGCTGAGCGCGCACCTGCAGCGGCACCGCCGCGCCCACGCGGGGCCGGCCCCGAGCTGCCGGGACTGCGGCCGCGCCGTGGCTCCCCCGGGACCCCCAGCCCAGCGGCCCTACAAGTGCGTGGACTGCGGGAAAAGCTTCAGCCGCCGGCCCAAGGAGCCGCCAGCACCGGCACCGATCCCGGTTCCGGCGGGGAAGCAGCGGCGGCGCCGCCGGGGGAGCCCCGCTGGTGGTGGCGGTGGTGGCGGTGGTGGTGGCAGCGGTGGTGGCGGTGCCACCAAAGCGGCGTCGCTCGGCATCCCCAACACGTGCGGGGAGTGCTGGCAGAGCTTCAGCCAGAGCTCGGACCTGGTGAAGCACCTGCGCATCCACACCGGGGAGAAGCCGTACGCGTGCGGCCACTGCGGGAAGCGCTTCAACGTCAGCTCCAACCTGATCCGCCACCGCCGCATCCACACCGGGGAAAAGCCCTACGGCTGCTCCGACTGCGGCAAGAGCTTCACCGACAAATCCACGCTGACCCAGCACCGGCGCATCCACACCGGCGAGAAGCCGTACGCGTGCGGGGTGTGCGGCAAGAGCTTCAGCCGCAGCTCGCACCACAAGCGCCACCAGCGCACCCACGCCGGGGCCACCGCGGGCGGCGCCGCGCTCGCCGCCGGGGCGCTGCTGCCGCTCTGGCCCTACCCCAGCCAGCCCTGCTGAGCTCTGGGGGGTCTGGGGGGGTCTGGGGGGGTTTGGGGGTAAAGGGGTGAGGGGGTGTGTAGAGGAGCAAGAAAGAAAAGTTTGGAGTAATGGTTTTGTTCGGGGTTTTTTTGGGGGGTTTTTGGCGGTGGCGGTTGGGGGTTGTGGTTGTTGTTGGTGTTTTTCTGGGTTCTCTTGGCTGGTTTTTCCCAATTCTCTTGGTTTTTCCCAATTTTCTCGGTTCGTTTTTCCCAACTCTTGGCTGGTTTTTCCCAGTTCTCTTGGTTTTTCCCAATTTTCTTGATTGGTTTTTCCCAGTTTTCTTGGTCCGTTTTCCCCAACTCTTGGTTGGTTTTCCCCAATTCTCTTGGTTGTTTTTTCCCAATTTTCTTTATTGGTTTTTCCCAATTTTCTTGGTCCGTTTTTCCCAACTCTTGGTTGGTTTTTCCCAATTCTCTTGGGTTTTTCCGATTCTCGTGGTTGGTTTTTCCCAACTCTTGGCCCATTTTCCCCAGTTCTCTTGGTCCGTTTTTCCCACTTTTCTTGGTCCGTTTTTCCCAACTCTTGGTTGGTTTTTCCCAATTCTCTTGTTTTTTTTTCCAGTTCTCTTGGTTCGTTTTTTCCGATTCTCGTGGTTGGTTTTTCCCAACTCTTGGTTAATTTTCCCCAGTTCTCATGGTTCGTTTTTCCTGCTTTTCTTGGTCCGTTTTCCCCAACCCTTGGTTGGTTTTCCCCAATTCTCTTGGCCCATTTTCCCCAATTTTCTTGGTTGGTTTTTCCCAACTCTTGGTTAATTTTCCCCAGTTCTCCTGGTTCGTTTTTCCCGCTTTTCTTGGTCCGTTTTCCCCAACCCTTGGTTGGTTTTCCCCAATTTTCTTGGTCCATTTTTCCCAACCCTTGGTTGGTTTTTCCCAATTCTCTCATTTTTTTTCCAGTTCTCTTGGTTCGTTTTTTCCAATTCTTGTGGTTGGTTTTTCCCAACTCTTGGTTGGTTTTCCCCAATTCTCTTGGGTTTTTCCAATTCTCGTGGTTGGGTTTTCCAAATTCTCGTGTTTTTTTTCCAGTTCTCTTGGTTCGTTTTTTCCAATTCTTGTGGTGTTTTTTTCCAGTTTTCTTGGTTGGTTTTCCCCAATTCTCTTGGCCCATTTTCCCCAATTTTCTTGGTTGGTTTTTCCCAACTCTTGGTTGGTTTTCCCCAATTCTCTTTGGTTTTTTTTCCGATTCTCGTGGTTGGTTTTTCCCAACTCTTGGTTAATTTTCCCCAGTTCTCATGGTTCGTTTTTCCTGCTTTTCTTGGTCCGTTTTCCCCAACCCTTGGTTGGTTTTCCCCAATTCTCTTGGCCCATTTTCCCCAATTTTCTTGGTTGGTTTTTCCCAACTCTTGGTTAATTTTCCCCAGTTCTCCTGGTTCGTTTTTCCCGCTTTTCTTGGTCCGTTTTCCCCAACCCTTGGTTGGTTTTCCCCAATTTTCTTGGTCCATTTTTCCCAACCCTTGGTTGGTTTTTCCCAATTCTCTCATTTTTTTTCCAGTTCTCTTGGTTCGTTTTTTCCAATTCTTGTGGTTGGTTTTTCCCAACTCTTGGTTGGTTTTCCCCAATTCTCTTGGGTTTTTCCAATTCTCGTGGTTGGGTTTTCCAAATTCTCGTGTTTTTTTTCCAGTTCTCTTGGTTCGTTTTTTCCAATTCTTGTGGTGTTTTTTTCCAGTTTTCTTGGTTGGTTTTCCCCAATTCTCTTGGCCCATTTTCCCCAATTTTCTTGGTTGGTTTTTCCCAACTCTTGGTTGGTTTTCCCCAATTCTCTTTGGTTTTTTTTCCGATTCTCGTGGTTGGTTTTTCCCAACTCTTGGTTAATTTTCCCCAGTTCTCATGGTTCGTTTTTCCTGCTTTTCTTGGTCCGTTTTTCCCAACCCTTGGTTGGTTTTTCCCAATTCTCTCGTTTTTTTTCCAGTTCTCTTGGTTCGTTTTTTCCAATTCTCGTGGTTGGTTTTTCCCAACTCTTGATTAATTTTCCCCCAATTCTCACGGTTCATTTTTCCCACTTTTCTTGGTTGGTTTTCCCCAATTCTGGTTCATTTTCCCCAACTCTCTCAGTTCGTTTTTCCCAATTCTTTTGGTTCGTTTTCCCCAATTTTCTTGTTTTGTTTTTCCCAACTCTTGGGGTTTTTTCCCCCGATTTTCTTGATCAATTTTTCCCAATTTTCTTGGTCCATTTTTCCCAACTCCTGGTTCACTTTTCCCATTTCTCTTGATTATTCCCACTTTTCTCCATTTGTTTTTCCCAACTCTTGGTTCGTTTTTCCCAATTCTTGGTTAATTTTTCCCAATTCTCGTTGTCCATTTCCCCCAATTTTCTTGTTTGGTTTTTCCCAACTCTTGGGTTTTTTCCCCCCGATTTTCTTGGTCAATTTTTCCCAATTTTCTTGGTCCTTTTTTCCCATTTCTCTTTTCCCATTTCTCTTGATTAATTATTCCCAATTTTCTTGGTTCATTTTCCCCAATTCCTGTGGTTCTTTTTTCCCAACTCTTGGTCAATTTTTCCTGATTTTCTTGATCAATTTTTCCCAATTTTCTTGGTCTGTTTTTCCCAACTCTTGGTTCATTTTTCCCATTTTTCTTGATTAATTATTCCCACTTTTCTTCGTCCATTTTCCCCAATTTTCTTGATCAATTTTTCCCGATTTTCTTGATCAATTTTTCCCAATTTTCTTTGTCCTTTTTTCCCAACTCTTGATCAATTTTTGCCAATTTTCTTCCTTTGTTTTTCCCAATTTTCTTCCTTTGTTTTTCCCAATTTTTTTGCTTTGTTTTTCCCAATTTTCTTGCTTTGTTTTCCCCAATTTTTTTGCTTTGTTTTTCCCAATTTTCTTTGTTCGTTTTCCCCAATTTTCTTGGTTCATTTTCCCTGGATTTTGAGGGATTTTTGGCCGGCGCTCGCTGGGAATTTCTGGGCTTTGGTGATTGGGGTAAAATTGGGATTTTTTTAGGGTAAGAAAAGCTTTTGGTTCCCAATTATTCCCCCAAAAATTCCACCTGGGACAGCCCCGTCCTTCCCGAATCCACGGAGAGGATCCAGAAAAATCCCAGAATCCTTGGGATGGGATTAAATCGAGCCTGGGGGGCGCTCAGGAAATGCCCAAATTCCCACATCTGAGCCCAAAATTTGGGGATTTCTGGGAATTGGGGGGGGGTTGTGGGAGGGGAGCCCCAGACCCCAAATCTGGGTGGAAAAGCGGGATTGGGATTTGGGGGAAATCCCGTGGGAAAAGGGAGATCAGCCCTGGGTGAGGATGGGTGGGAATGAAACCAATCCCAGTCCCAGTCCCAATCCCAGTTCCAGTCCCAGTTCCAATCCCAGTCCCAGTCCCAGTCCCGGTCCCATCGTCCCAGTCCTGATCCCGATCCTGGTGCTGATCCCAGTTCCCGTCCTGATCCCAGTCCCAGTCTTGGTTCCAGTCCCAATTCTGATCCCAATCCCAAACCCAGTCCCATCATCTTCATCCCGATCCCGACCCCAGTCCTGATCCCGATCCCAATCCCAATCCCAGTCCCAGTTCCAATCACAGTCCCAGTCTTGATCCCAGTTCCAACCCTAATCCCAGTCCTGATCCCGATCCCAGTCCCAGTTCCATCATCGCAGTTCCAATCCCAGTTCCAATCTTGATCCCATCCCAATCCCAGTCCCAGTTCCAATCTCAATCCCAGTCTTGATCCCGATCCCAGTCCCAGTCCCAATCCTGGTCCCAATTCTGATCCTGATCCCAGTCCCATCATCCCAATCCCAATCCCATCCCAATCCCAATCCCATCCCAGTCCCAATCCCAGTCCCATCATCCCAATCCCAGTTCCGGTCCCAGTCCCAGTCCTGATCCTGATCCCAATCCCAGTTCCAATCCCAGTCCCGACCCCCAAGGCTCCCACTGGGGTTGGGTTCGGGGGTGCCCCAAATTGGAGCCCCCTCCCCCCACAGCCCCTCCCCCAAGACCCCCCTTTGATGACGTCACCACGCACCCAGTGACATCACCACGCCCCCAGTGACGTCACAACACCCCAAATTTGGGGGGGGGGATTTTGGGGGGGTTTATTAAAAGCTGGGGGGGCCCCGGGCGGGGCCAGGAGGGAAATGGCAAATCCCAAATAAATACACGGCCTCGAGGGGGCGGGGCTTGGCTACGGCAGCCAATCAGCACCGGCCACGCCCGGCCACGCCCCGGCCACGCCCCGGCCGGGGGTCAGGGGTCACGGCCTGGTCCCGCTATGGGGCACTCCGGGGGTCCGGCCGGGGTCACTCTGGGCCCCACTTGGGGGTCAGCTCAGGCCACACCCAGGGGTCACTCCAGGCCCCACTTGGGGGTCAGTTCAGGCCCCACTTAGGGGTCAGCTGTGGCCTCACTTAGGGGTCAGTTCAGGCCCCACTTGGGGGTCACTCCAGGCCCCACTTAGGGGTCACTCCCTGCCCCATGTGGGGGTCACTCCAGGCCCCACTTGGGGGTCAGCTGTGGCCTCACTTAGGGGTCACTCCCTGCCCCATGTGGGGGTCACTTGGGGGTCAAACCGTGTCCAACTTGGGGGTCAGTCCCTGCCCCACCTTGGGGTCAGTGCCCCCTGACTTAGGGGTCCAACCGTGTCCCACTTAGGGGTCAGTTGTGGCCTTACTTGGGGGTCACTCCCTGCCCCACACAGGGGTCGATTGTGGCCGCACTTGGGGGTCAGTCCAGGCCCCACTCGTTGAAAATCCTGGACCCGCTCGGAGCTGCTCCACGTCGGACTTGGGGGTCAGTCCAGGCCCCACTTGGGGGTCAGTCCCGGCCCCACTTGGGGGTCAGCCCAGGCCCCACTTGGGGGTCAGTCCCGGCCCCACTTAGGGGTCAAACCGTGTCCAACTTGGGGGTCAGTCCAGGCCCCACTCGTGACCAATCCTGGACCCACTTGGAGTGTGTTGGACTTGGGGGTCAGTCCAAGCCCCACTTGGGGGTCAGCCCCACATCCTGCCGTGGGTCAGTCCAGGCCCCACTCAGTGGTCAGTTTGTCCCCACTCAGTGGTCAGTTTGTCCCCACTCAGTGGTCAGTTCGTCCCCACTTGGGGGTCAGTCCGTGCCCCACTCGTGGCTCAGCTCCTGCCCCACTGCCGGCTCCTCTGTGGGGCTGCAGGGCCGGGGGTCACTGCGGGGTCCCCCCGTGGGGCTCCGTGGGGCGCTGGGGGTCACTCTGGGGGTCACTCTGGGGGTCACTCCGGGTCACCGCCGGACGCTGAGGGTCACCCTGGGCGGCCGTGGAGCTGTGGGGGTCACTCTGGAGGTCACTTGGGGGGTCACTCCGGGGGTCACTCTGGTGGTCACTCCGGGGGTCACTCTGGTGGTCACTCTGGTGGTCACTCCGGTCACTTGGGGGGTCGCTCTGGGTGGCTGTGGCTGGCCGTGGGTCACTCTGGGGGTCACTGGGGTGGTCACTCTCTGGGTCACTGGGGTGGTCACTCTGGTCACTCTGGTGGTCACTCCGGTCACTCCGGTGGTCACTCCGGTGGTCACTCTGGTCACTCCGGTGGTCACTCCGGTGGTCACTCTGGTCACTCTGGTCACTCCGGTGGTCACTCTGGTGGTCACTCTGGTCACTCCGGTGGTCACTGCGGTCACTCCGGTGGTCACTCTGGTCACTCCGGTGGTCACTCCGGTGGTCACTCTGGTCACTCTGGTCACTCCGGTGGTCACTCTGGTGGTCACTCTGGTCACTCCGGTGGTCACTCCGGTCACTCCGGTGGTCACTCTGGTCACTCCGGTGGTCACTGCGGTCACTCCGGTCACTCGGGTGGTCACTCCGGTGGTCACTCTGGTCACTCGGGTGGTCACTCCGGTGGTCACTCCGGTCACTCGGGTGGTCACTCCGGTGGTCACTCTGGTCACTCCGGTGGTCACTGCGGTCACTCTGCGGCCGCAGCTCGGCCGACAGCGCGTCGAAGGCGTCCAGCATGGCGGCCCGGACGCGCTCGGTCAGCGCGGGGACATCGGCCGGGCCCAGCCCCCGCGTGGGCAGCGGCGGCAGCACCTGGATCACGCACTGCCCTGGGGGGCGTGGGTCACAGCCTGCCCCACGGCTGCCCCATAGATCCCACACTGCCCCATAGATCCCACAGATCCCACACTGCCCCATAGATCCCACACAGCACCTGGATCACGCACTGCCCTGGGGGGCGTGGGTCACAGCCTGCCCCACGGCTGCCCCATGGCTGCCCCATAGATCCCACACTGCCCCATAGATCCCATAGATCCCACAGCACCTGGATCACGCACTGCCCTGGGGGGCGTGGGTCAGTGACTGCCCCACAGATCCCCC
>JAVTVJ010002318.1:0-132875 GCA_034509425.1 Eopsaltria australis | reverse complement strand
AAGGGACACTTTTTGTGTCTTGGCCCTAAGGCACTCTTTTCCTCGCACGCCACCTTAAATACCACATGGATCCAGATCCTTCCCAGACCCAAGCTGCCATCAACTAGAACTCTGGCTGCAATTGTAGGGCTAAATGCCTCCTAAAAACTGTCATCATGCATCTGGGGGACTGAGTTTTTTTTCACTTGGAAAAGCACCATTGTTTGTATCGAAGGCCACATATCTGGGAGTTGACAGCCGCATGCTGAAATTCCGCATGATTAAGATTCCTCGCAGACCCAAGCTGCCACCAAGAAGGACCCTGGCTGCCCTTGCAGGGCCAAAACCCTCCTCCAAACTGACATCAAGAAATTGGGGGACAGAGTTCTCTTTCTCAGATGAAAAGGACACTCTTTGTGTCCTGGCCCTAAGGCACTGTTCTCCCTGCTGCCTGCTGAAAATTTCCTCATGGATTCAAAGATCCCTCCGCAGACCCAAGCTGCCACCGACAAGGATCCTGGCTGCCCTTGCAGGGCCAAAACCCTCCTCCAAACTGACATCAAGAAACTATGGGGCAGAGTTCTCTTTCTCAGAGAAAAGGGACACTTTTTGTGTCCCGGCCCTAAGGCACTCTGCTCCCGGACGCCACCTGAAATGCCGCACGGATCAAGATCCTTCCCAGACCCAAGCTGCATCAACTAGAACTCTGGCTGCAATTGTAGGGCTAAATGCCTCCTAAAAACTGGCATCATGGATCTGGGTGACTGAGTTTTCTTTCACATGGAAAAGTGCCATTGTTTGTACTGAAGGCCACATATCTGGGTGTTGACAGCCGCATGCTGAAATTCCGCATGGATCAAGATTCCCGCAGACCCAAGCTGCCACCGACAAAGACCCTGGCTGCTTTTGCAGGGCCAAAACCCTCCTCTAAACTGACATCAAGAAACTGGGGGGCAGAGTTCTCTTTCCCAGAGAAAAGGGACACTTTTTGTGTCCCGGCCCTAAGGCACTGTGCTCCCGGATGCCTCCTGAAATTCCGAATGGATCAAGACCCCTCACAGACCCAAGCTGCCACCGACAAGGACCCTGGCTGCCCTTGCAGGGCCAAAACCCTCCTCCAAACTGACATCAAGAAAGTGGGGGGCAGAGTTCTCTTTCTCAGAGGAAAGGGACACATTTTTTGTCCCGCCCGAGGACGTGCTCCGGATCGCCTCACGGATATTCCGCTGCATTCAAGATCCATCACAGACCCAAGCTGCCACCGACAAGGACCCTGGCTGCCCCTGCAGGGCCAAAACCCTTCTCCAAACTGACATTCAAGAAAGTGGGGGGCAGAGTTCTCTTTCTCAGAGAAAAGGGACACTTTTTGTGTCCCGGCCCTAAGGCACTGTGCTCCCGGATGCCACCTGAAATGCCGCATGCATCAAGATCCTTCCCAGACCCTAGCTGCCATCAACTAGAACTCTGGCTGCAATTGTAGGGCTAAATGCCTCCTAAAAACTGGCATCATGCATCTGGGGGACTGAGTTTTCTTTCACATTGGAAAAGCGCCATTGTTTGCATCGAAGGCCACATATCTGGGAGTTGACAGCCGCATGCTGAAATTCCGCATGGATTAAGATTCCTCGCAGACCCAAGCTGCCACCAACAAGGACCCTGGCTGCCCTTGCAGGGCCAAAACCCTCCTCCAAACTGACATCAAGAAACTGGGGGGCAGAGTTCTCTTTCTCAGAGAAAAGGGACACTTTTTGTGTCCCGGCCCTAAGGCCCTCTGCTCCCGGACGCCACCTGAAATGCCACACAGATCAAGCTCCTTCCCACAAACAAGCTGCCATCAACTAAATCTCTGGCTGAAATTGTAGGGATAAATGCCTCCTAAAAACTGGCATCATGGATCTGGGGGACTGAGTTTTCTTTCACATGGAAAAGCGCCATTGTTTGTATCGAAGGCCCCATGTCTAGGAGTTGAAAGCCGCATGCTGAAATTCCGCTTGGATTAAGATTCCTCGCAGACCCAAGCTGCCACCGACAAGGACCCTGGCTGCCCTTGCAGGGCCAAAACCCTCCTCCAAAGAATCAAGAAACTGGGGTTAGACTCTCTTTCTCAGGAGGGAAAGGGCCTTTTTTGTTTCTCGGCCCTAAGGCACTGGTGTCTTCTGCGCCTCCTGAATTCCGTAGGATCAAGATTCCTCGCAGACCCAAGCTGCACCGACAGGACCTGGTGCAACTTGTAGGATAAATGCCTCCTAAAAAACTGCAATCATGGATCTGGGGACTGAGTTTTCTTTCACGTGGAAAAGCGCCATCCTTTGGATCGGAGGCCCCACGTCTGGGAGTTGACAGCCGCTTGCGGAAATTCTGCTCAGATTAAGATTCCTCGCAGACCCAAGCTGTCACCAAAAGGGACACTGACTGCCCTTGCAGGGCCAAAACCCTCCTCCAAACTGACATCAAGAAACTGGGGGGCAGAGTTCTCTTTCACAAAGGAAAGGGACACTTTTTGTGTCCCGGCCCTAAGGCACTGTGCTCCCAGAGGCCACCTGAAATGCCGCATGGATCAAGATCCTTCCCAGACCCAAGCTGCCATCAACTAGAACTCTGGCTGCAATTGTAGGGCTAAATGCCTCCTAAAAACTGGCATCATGCATCTGGGGGACTGAGTTTTCTTTCACATGGAAAAGCGCCATTGTTTGTATCGAAGGCCACATATCTGGGAGTTGAGAGCTGCATGCTGAAATTCCGCATGGATTAAGATTCCTCGCAGACCCAAGCTGCCACCAACAAGGACCCTGGCTGCCCATTGTTGAAGGTTGGATCTAGTTCTTTTCCTCAGGAATTTTTCTCCCATGAGTTGCTAGGACACAAATGACTGGGTACTTAAGAGAAACAAAGCACAAGGGTAGAGCCTTTCTCCGTGGCAGGGTGGGGCAAAATTGCCCCTCATGGAAGCAGAGCCTGGTACCGCGAGATTTGGAGAGACTGAAAAGCAAGGGCAGAGGGAGGTCACGCCCTCTTGCTCGGGACCCTCGGAGCTGGACGGTCGGAGCTGCTGTCTGCTGAACCCACGGCCCCTGAGAAGCCAGCGCGGAGCTGCGGGTCTGTCTGCTGTGAGTCTCTGCCCTCTGCCCCATCCGGAGCCGACCTGCCTGCCACCAGCCCGCTTTTCTCCGCTACATTGTAGCGGGGTTTTCCGCACGTGAGACCTACCGTCCCAGCTCCTGTGTACGGATTGCTTGCACAAGCACCAGTGCCCCTCCCGGGGTCTGTGGAGCGGGGCTTCTGCCATCCCTCCGTGCTCGGGCAGTCGCCATTGCGCCGTGTGCTACCTGAGCTCACGCGGCGCGCCCCTGAGCCACCGGGGAATCACCGCACCAGAGCGCCCCTGGGCTGTGACTGGAAATGCCCAAGGGAAAGGTGCTGAAGCGAGAGGCTCCACGGGTTTCTGGTTCGTTTGTGGTTAACGTTATAGTGTTTATTTTGTTAATCTTGTTTTAGGATGTAGTAAAGAACTGTTATTCCTATTCCCATATCTTTGCCTGAGAGCCTCTTGATTTCAAATTTATAATAATTCGGAGGGAGAGGGGTTACAGTTTCCCACCCCAAGGGAGGCTCCTGCCTTCCTTAACAGACACCTGTCCTTCAAACCAGGACAGATTTTGGCGCCCAACGGTGGGGCACGAGGGCATCGAGAGGAAAAAGGATAACAGTTCTTGAGTAACGCAGTTTTTTTGTGCTGGATATAGGAACCTCATTAGGTTGCACCATGTGGTCTTGCTTATTCCGCTTCGTATGGCAAGTGGTCACAGCTGTTTCTCTCCCATTTGCAGCCCCATATCTAAACATGGGCCCTATAACTAAGGCTACAGTGGCTGTTATACAGTTTGTGTCATGGGTCAATAAGGTGAGGAATTCATGGATTTTCAACTTCCTCTGGAAGGCAGGCATGTGGATTCACAGCTACCACGCACTAATGACATGTTTTCAGGGTTACTTTAATAATGGTACCTACTGCGAGGAAGTGACACCAAAAGAAATGTTCTCACAACCCTTCACCCAGCTCTTTGGGCCTATCCCGCCAATCTTTGAGGGGTTCAAATCTTCTCTAGATGCTAATGATACCATACAGTGGCTGGTGTTGCTGATAGGCCTGCTCTATTTAGCATTCAGGGATAAGGGGGCTCTGACTTGGATAGCCACTCTGACCTCTACCCCAGACAATAGGGATGGGGCCCCAGAACCTGACACGGCCCCAAAGACTAGGGATGCTGCCACAGAAACTGACCTGGCCCCGGAAACTAGGGATGCTGCCACAGAACCTGACATTGCCCCAGAGACTAGGGATGTAGCCACAGAACCTGACACGGCCCCAGAGACTAGGGACGTAGCCACAGAACCTGACATGGCCCCAGAAACTAGGGACACCATCCCAGAACCTGACATTGCCCCAGACAGTAGGGATGTTGCTACAGAGTCTGACCCGGCCCCACAGCCCACCTCAGAAACAACCCACCCGGATTGGGTGGGAGTCCTGGTGAAAGAGATACGTGAGATGGGCCAAGTGCTGAAGGAATACACTTGCCCAGCTGGTGGGAAACCCGTCCCGTACCCCAAAGAGGGAGAGTCTAATGAGGCAGCAGAGGAACCCAGGGACGCTATCACCGCTCAGGCTCCAGTCAGATCAGAGGGGCAGCCACAGCCAGTAGCAGTTGCCCCTGTGGAAAAGAGGAAGACTAAGGTCAAACCAGAGCAGCCAGTGAGTAATGATGGGGAAGCAGGGCCCTCTCAACCCGTAGGGAGGCCAAGGATTGAAATCACTACTGAGTCCCTGGGGTATGACAGTCTCCGTAATCTACGAAAAGACATTGTGCGACGGGGTCGTGAGCCTTTTACAACCTGGTTACTTCGGGTCTGGGACCTTATGGGTATGGGCGTGCAGCTGGATAGTATTGAGGCAAGGCAGCTGGGACCCTTGTCCCAGGACTCAGGGGTTGATCAGGTATTCGGAAGAGACGACGAGCCCCTGTCTCTCTGGGAACGGCTTTTAATAAGTGTAAGAGAGAGTTTTGTCAACAGGGAGAGAATGCAGGAATATCATCATAGAAGACCATGGAAGACCCTTGAGGAGGGAATCCAACAGCTGAGGGAGGTGGCAATATTGGAGGTACTCTTTGGGAGGGATGGACAACATGATAACGACCCCGACAAGGTCAAGTGTACAGGGCAAATGTTGTGGAATCTGGCAAAGCTAGGGCCCTCCCAAAACACCATCTTCATTGCAACAATTAATGCTGATGACAACCGAGAGACAGTGGGCTCCATAGCCACCAAACTCAGGAATTATGATAGTATGATCAGTGGCCCAATACAGGCTCAGGTCTCTGCTGTGGTCAAAGACCTCAGAGAGGAGATGATGAGAGAGGTGAGGGAGGAGATGAGGTTGATGAGTGCGGCACCAGTGCGAGTCACAAGCCCCAAAGTCAGAGCCCAGCGCCCCCCAGCCAGGGAGAGAGAGTACACCCCACGATCTGAGCTGTGGTTCTTCCTGTGTGATCACGGAGAAGACATGAGGAAGTGGGATAGGAAACCCACTGCTGCCCTGGCAGCACGGGTACAGCAACTCAAGGAGGGAAATACTAACCGAGGCGGGGGGTCTACTAACGTGAAGGTAGCCTCAGCCTCCCGTGACCGAGATGCCAGATATTACAGAAGAGAGGACGATCTCTTAGATCCCCTCGAGGGGACCTCTACCATGTACGCCCAAGAAAGAAATGACAACCAGAGCTAGAGGGGCCCTGCCTCTAGCCAGGAAGAGGCACGGGAACACCGGGTCTTTTGGACAGTGTGGATCCGATGGCCTGGCACATCAGAACCACAAAAATATGAAGCGTTAGTTGATACTGGTGCGCAGTGTACCTTAATACCCTCGAGACATGTGGGGGCAGAACCTGTTTCTATTGCCGGGGTGACAGGGGGATCACAGCAATTAACTTTGTTGGAAGCCGAGGTGAGCCTGACCGGAAAGGAGTGGCAGAAACACCCCATTGTGACTGGTCCAGAGGCCCCATGTATTCTGGGCATAGACTTCCTCCGGAATGGCTATTACAAAGACCCAAAGGGACTCAGGTGGGCTTTCGGAATAGCGGCTGTAGAGGCAGAGGGCACCAGGCAACTGAACACCTTGCCTGGACTATCGGAAAATCCAAATGCAGTGGGACTCCTGAGAGTAAAAGAGCAACAAGTGCCAATTGCCACCTCGACAGTGCACCGCCGGCAGTACTGGACGAATCGAGACGCCGTGATCCCCATCCACAAGATGATCCGCGACCTGGAAAGCCAAGGAGTGGTCAGTAAAGCCCACTCACCCTTCAACAGCCCCATCTGGCCTGTGCACAAGTCTGACGGGGACTGGAGATTGACTGTGGACTATCGTGGCTTGAATGAAGTGACTCCACCATTGAGTGCTGCTGTACCAGACATGCTGGAGCTCCAGTACGAGCTGGAGTCCAAGGCAGCAAAGTGGTATGCCACCATTGACATTGCCAATGCGTTCTTCTCCATCCCTCTGGCAGCAGAGTGCAGGCCTCAGTTCGCCTTCACCTGGAGGGGTGTGCAATATACCTGGAATCGGTTACCCCAGGGGTGGAGGCACAGCCCCACGAACTGCCATGGACTGATCCAGGCTGCACTGGAAAAGGGTGAGGCTCCAGAGCATCTCCAATACATCGATGACATCATTGTGTGGGGGAACACGGCAGCAGAGGTATTTGAGAAAGGAGAGAAGATCATCATGATCCTCATGGAAGCCGGTTTTGCCATCAAGAAAAGCAAAGTCAAGGGACCTGCTCGAGAGATCCAGTTCCTGGGGGTAAAATGGCAAGATGGACGGCGCCAGATTCCCACGGAGGTCATCAATAAGATCACTGCGATGTCTCCGCCAACTAACAAAAAGGAAACACAAGCTTTCCTAGGGGCCATAGGCTTTTGGAGAATGCACATTCCAGAGTACAGCCAGATTGTGAGCCCTCTCTACCTGGTCACCCGCAAGAAGAACGATTTCCACTGGGGCCCTGAACAGCAACAAGCGTTTGTCCAGATCAAGCAGGAGATCGCTCATGCAGTAGCGCTTGGCCCAGTAAGGACGGGACCAGAGGTGAGGACTGTGCTTTACTCTGCAGCCGGGAACAAGGGCTTGTCCTGGAGCCTTTGGCAGAAGGTGCCTGGAGAGACTCGAGGCCGACCGCTGGGATTCTGGAGCCGGAGTTACAGAGGGTCTGAAGCCAACTACACCCCCACAGAGAAAGAAATCTTGGCCGCCTATGAAGGAGTTCAAGCCGCCTCGGAGGTAATTGGCACTGAAGCACAACTCCTCCTGGCACCTCGACTACCAGTGCTGGGGTGGATGTTCAAAGGAAAGGCTCCCTCTACCCACCACGCCACTGATGCCACATGGAGTAAGTGGATCGCACTTATCACACAGCGCGCCCGCATTGGAAATCCGAACCGCCCTGGGATCCTAGAAATAATTACGAACTGGCCAGAAGGTGAGAGTTTGGGTCTCACTGATGAAGAGGAGCAAGAACAAGTGACCCGGGCTGAGGAGGCTCCACCATATAATCAACTGCTAGATGAAGAAAAGTGCTACGCCCTTTTCACTGATGGTTCCTGTCGCATCATAGGGATGAGCCGGAAGTGGAAAGCAGCTGTGTGGAGCCCCACACGACAAGTTGCAGAAGCCACTGAAGGAGAAGGTGGGTCGAGCCAATTTGCTGAACTCAAAGCTGTTCAGCTGGCCCTGGACATTGCTGAGAGAGAGAAGTGGCCAAAGCTCTCTCTCTACACCGATTCGTGGATGGTAGCCAATGCTCTATGGGGTTGGCTGGACAGGTGGAAAAAGGCCAACTGGCAGCGTAGAGGAAAGCCAATCTGGGCAGCTGATGAATGGAAAGACATTGCCACTCGGGTAGAGAAGCTACCCGTAAAAGTCCGCCATGTAAACGCCCATGTCCCTAAGAGCCGAGCTAACGAAGAACACCAGAACAACAAGCAGGTAGATCACGCCGCAAAGATTGAGGTGGCACAGATAGATTTAGACTGGCAACACAAAGGGGAGCTGTTCCTAGCCCGATGGGCCCATGATGCCTCAGGCCACCAGGGCAGAGATGCCACCTATAAGTGGGCACGAGACCGAGGGGTGGACCTAACCATGGACAGTATCTCCCAGGTGATCCATGATTGTGAGACGTGCGCTGCGATCAAACAGGCCAAGCGGGTAAAGCCTCTATGGTATGGTGGACGGTGGTCCAAATACAAGTATGGAGAGGCTTGGCAGATTGATTACATCACACTGCCCCAGACCCGCCAAGGCAAGCGCTACGTTCTCACAATGGTGGAAGCCACCACAGGATGGCTGGAGACCTACCCTGTGCCTCATGCCACTGCCCGGAACACCATCCTGGGTCTCGAAAAACAGGTTCTTTGGAGACATGGTACCCCAGAGAGAATTGAATCCGACAATGGGACTCACTTCAAAAATAGCCTTATAAACACCTGGGCTAGGGAACATGGCATCGAGTGGGTGTACCATATCCCTTATCATGCACCAGCAGCTGGGAAAGTTGAACGGTACAATGGCCTGCTCAAAACCACCTTGAAAGCACTGGGTGGGGGGACGTTCAAGAACTGGGAGACTAATTTGGCAAAGGCCACATGGTTAGTGAACACCCGAGGTTCCTCCAGCCGGGCCGGGCCTGCCCACTCTGACCCCTTGCGAACAACAGATGGAGATAAAGTTCCAGTAGTACACATGAGAGGTATGCTGGGAAAGACTGTTTGGGTAAACTCTGCCTCAAGTAAAGACAATCCCATCCGGGGGGTTGTCTTTGCTCAGGGACCGGGCTGCACCTGGTGGGTGATGCAAAGGGATGGAGAGACCCGATGCATACCTCAAGGAGATCTTGTTTTAGGGTGAACTACTTATGACACTGCGCTTGTATCTGTATCTGCATGTATGTATATACCTCGAAAGTTTAAATTTGATGTAAGGTGTTTGCATGGGAAAAAAATTCGGGGTGGAGAATGTTGAAGGTTGGATCTAGTTCTTTTCCTCAGGAATTTTTCTCCCATGGGTTGCTAGGACACAAATGACTGGGTACTTAAGAGAAACAAAGCACAAAGGTAGAGCCTTTCTCCGTGGCAGGGTGGGGCAAAATTGCCCCTCACGGAAGCAGAGCCTGGTAACGCGAGATTTGAAGAGACTGAAAAGCAAAGGCAGAGGGAGGTCACGGCCTCTTGCTCGGGACCCTCGGAGCTGGACGGTCAGAGCTGCTGTCTGCTGAACCCACGGCCCCTGAGAAGCCAGCGCGGAGCTGCCGGTCTGTCTGCTGTGAGTCTCTGCCCTCTGCCCCATCCGGAGCCGACCTGCCTGCCACCAGCCCGCTTTTTCTCCGCTACATTGTAGCGGGGTTTTTCCCTGCACGTGGAGACCCCTTACCGTCCCAGCTCCCTGTGTCCCGGGATCCTGCTGTGGCACCAACACCAGCTGCCCCTCCCGAGGGTCTGTGGAGCAAGGGCTCTCCTCCATCCCTCCGTGCTTCGGCAGCCTCGCCATTCGCCGTTAAAACAATTATCGCGTTTGTCACGAGGCATCCCCGTGCTACCTGAGCTTACGCCGGAGCGCCCCTGCAGCCACCGGGGAATCACCGCACCCAGAGCGCCCCTGAAGGCTGTGACTGGAACTGCACCGAAGGGAAAAGGTGCCTGAAGCCGAGCAGGCTGCCACTGGGTTTCTGGTTCTGTTTGTTAGTTAACGTTATAGTTGTTGTTATTTGTTATCCTTTGTTTTAGATAGTAGTAAAAAACTGTTATTCCTATTCCCATATCTTTGCCTGAGAGCCTCTTGATTTCAAATTTATAATAATTCGGAGGGAGAGGGGTTACAGTTTCCCATCCCAAGGGAGGCTCCTGCCTTCCTTAACAGACACCTGTCCTTCAAACCAGGACACCATGACATACCAGACCCACTATGACTGCAAAAGTGGCAGTGAGAAGGGAAAGTGCATACATAATGGCACTCAATATAAAATGTGTCAATTAGAAGGAGAAATAATCTGCTATGACCTGTCGGGGGGCGAGAGGAGCAAGATGCCGACTCAATGTGAGTGATAAATCAAGCTTGTTTATTGTCAGAAAGTCCACACTCTTTATAGCGCTGTCCATGCCCAAAACATTATTCCCCACAGAAGTTTCCCACAGGAGCTCTCTCTATTCTAATTAAAACACCAAGCTGATATCAGAAGGCAACAACAGTAACAGTTTCTTCTGCCAAGTTAATCTTTAGACACCTGCAGCTTGTTTTCAGCTTTCATGTCTCTCTTTCCCACAGTTGTCTTGAGAATAACCTTGAGCAGAGGCCTAGCTTTTGTCTAAGGGGCCTGGATTGCTCACCCACTTTATGTCTGTGCAGCTGGAGAAGGATATTCTCCAACAATGACCTGAAAACAATTCCTAAGGAGTGGGGGTTAGAGGCACGGTCCATGAAGAAA
The DNA here is from genome assembly GCA_034509425.1 of Eopsaltria australis. Lineage (NCBI taxonomy): Eukaryota > Metazoa > Chordata > Aves > Passeriformes > Petroicidae > Eopsaltria > Eopsaltria australis. The sequence goes on along the minus strand of JAVTVJ010002318.1, from coordinate 122,355 downwards.
TATAAGAAAGTATTAACTCATGTGTTATACAAACGAGCAGTTGAGCCTGTGATACCCATCTGTGACAAATGTAATCATTCTGTATGGATTGGAGAGAATATGGAATCAATGTTTTTGGCATATTCCCAAGTCAGTACAACAAGCAATGATTGCAGCCAATTAAGAACGTGCACTATGGGTGGAAAAACATACTGGGTTGGAGAAAATACAAAATATGTCAAAAGATTTTCTGTTGGTAATGAGGGCTTGATAACTAATTTTATCAACAATGATGATGATCGAATTTGCTTGCGATATAACAGAATTTTTTGTTTTGCAAGAGATGAGAAAGGGGTAGATCTGGAGAGTAGGATGAAACAAATAGCTCAAGAATTAAAGAAACAGGAGTCAAAGGCAAAAAAGAGAAAAATAGAGCAAGAAAAGCTAAAGACACTAAGTGAACAATATGAACAGTTAGAACAACAGTATAACAATTGGGGTTTACCCTCCTCAAATAAGAACCTTTTTGTAAACCTAATGCAAGAAATTGCCACAGAATTAGGATTATCTAATTGTTGGATCTGTGGAGGGCTTAAATCAGCCGAGAAATGGCCATGGAGAGGTAAGAGTCTAGCTCCAGAACAACTTCTACAATGGAATCACACTCCAATTTCTAAAACATTAAAACGACCCGAGGGGTGGGTTTTAGATTATTGAATAATTTGAATAGTTTGTATCAGCAGGGAAGGAAAAAGATATACTGAAGTACTGGGATATACTCCCTGTATGTCCACTCTAGCAGTGCACTCAAATAATAACTCAAAAGCCTGGCAACCAGAAACTCCTGCCAGCTGTTGGAGTCGGACCAGGGGAACAAACTGTGAATGGATTGACCAAATTGGGTTATGTTGGCATAGAAGCCCTGGAGCTAACCCTTACCAAACCTTAAAAGACCTAAAAGATTACTGGGAAAGACCAGAATCTGTAAATGAACCATGGAAAGCACCTAATGGAATATACTGGATTTGCGGGGGAAAAGCCTACAGCGAGCTACCCCGCAGGTGGAGAGAATCTTGCACGTTGGGAATAATTAGACCCTCCTTCTTTGTGCTACCAAGGTCCGAGAGTAATCTGTTGGGAGCACCCCTATATGAGACCCTAGACAGAGAAAAGAGAGAATTGAACCTCGAATTTCCAAAAGCAGGAGGGGATAAAAAATGGGGAAAAGACGAGTGGCCTGCAGAAAGGATAATAGCACATTATGGCCCAGCAACTTGGGCTCAAGATGGGAGCTGGGGATATAGGACCCCAATTTACCTGCTAAATCAGTTAATAAGACTCCAGGCTGTAGAAGAAGTTGTGTCAAATCATACCTCTGACGCTCTTGAATTATTGGCTAAACAGCATTCCCAAATGCGAGCATTTGTATATCAAAACCGGATAGCTTTGGACTACTTGTTGACTGAAGAAGGAGGGGTCTGTGGAAAGTTTAATGCATCTGAATGCTGTGTAGAAATTGATGACTATGGGGAAACTATCAAAAATCTTGCTGCAAAAACTAAGAAAGTGGCACATGTGCCAGTCCAAAAATGGAATTCCATCCTCCAAGCCTCATGGTGGGACCAATTGTTTGGGGGAGGAGCTTGGTGGAAAAGGTGGGGTTTTTAATATTATGTTCCACAGCTGGATTACTGTTTTTACCCTGTTTAGTACCATGCTTTATCCGACTCATCCATTCTGTTGTCCAAAATATGCAAATAGCAACAAAGCCTGTGGACCCTGAATTAGCTATGGGAAAACTTGGCCAAGCACCCAAGTTATCTAAGATAATGAGATTAAGAAAAGAAGAGGGAAAAAGTAAAGCTACTGAAGTTTTAGCTAAGTTTGAAGCCCAAATAAGCAAAAGAAAAAAATAATTTATACAAACCGTGGAAAGATTACGAAATGTAGAAAGAACGGTCATGGGACGATTACAAAGATGAATTTTAACATAGAGGACATGTGAAATTTCTGATCAATATCTTGTTTGATAAAAAGACGTTGTAAAACTTAGGACTAGAATAATCTATCATATAAAAGATTGTTAATTTGTGTAATAATATAGAAATCCAATTGTTAGGTCTTATAAATGTAAAAGGATGAAATTAAAATGGTGAAATGAGCAAACCTAATCAGAACTCACCACAAAAGCATGTATTAATAATTTAATATAAAAGGGGAGAGATTGTAGTATATGTTGCAAAGTAATTCGTGCTAAAAATTAAAGATTACAGCATTTTTTACTGAAGCTGAGGGAAAATGCAAATGCCAGAACATGCAGCCACCAAAAATATACATTTCAAAGTTTTTATTCATCTGAATGGACCCCAGCGAGGTGCATTCTGTATGCATTCCCAAGAAGAGTATTCCAGAGGATTTTTTTGTCTGGCAAGGCTTCAGCGATATGCATTCAATATGCATATACAATAAGATAATATGCATCGCCAAAAAGCTTATTCCAGCAGCAAAAGATATACATCTACTGATTCCAGGAACTGTCACCAAACTAGCAGCAAGACAAGAAAAACTACATTAATATGCTAAAAAGGATAAGATTAACAAACCCAAAAAAAATATGCATGAAAAGATACCCCATAGAAACAACTTTTGTGAACTAGAGGGATTTGGGACGAACAATGTTCGGTCTCCGTTCACCCAGTACTGATCGCCCTGCTCGGCACTGCTTTTGCTTGTGGCTTTTTCAAATTATATACTTTGATTATTTAATAAATTCTCTTTAATTATAAAATTGGCTGATTCGTTTATGACAAACAGGAGGCTGGGTTAAACCTCTCTCTGTTTCTCAACTCTACATCCTCTTGTTCTATTAAACAAGATTCACAATGCAACAACCAAGTGGTGGTTAGAGGCTTTTTCAGTTAAAGTTTTAAGCTGATGTGAAACTTTAACAATCAGATATCCTCCATTGTAATTTTTCAGGCTTCAGTTACTTCCAAAGCCATGCTTGCACAGCTCTGCAGATAATGAGGCCACTGGACACAGGGTCTAACAGCTTAGAAAAATAAGCAACAGGCTGCTGTGTCCCACCATGTTCTTGTGTTAGAATTATTTTAGCATGGCCCTGTTCAACATCCACATTCCACGTACAACTCAAATTCCCCTTGTTTCTTTTTTTTTGTTGTTTTTAATCTGGAAGAGCAAAGACTGGAGCATTAACTAATTTGTCTTCTAATTTTCTAAACCTTTGCTGTCCTTCTGGTGTTCATGTTACAACACTAGGACTGTCTTGGGTTAAATAGCAATTTAAAGGTCTAGCCAAAACAGAAAAAATCCTCAGTTCCTATTCTGCAGTACCCCATCAGTTTCAAAAAACTGCTGTAGCTCCTTCCTTGTCTGGGGTATTGGTACTTGTAATATTCCTTCTATTCTTAAATTCCTAGGCCTGCATAGGGAGAGCACCATCCCTGAAAGGCAGCAGCAGCAGAGTTGGCTTCAGGATCAAACCCTGCCAACTCTGCTTTTCACAACAAAACACACAAAAAGTAGAAGGGTTTGGGTCCCCTATAAACAGGTTTTCAGCTCTGTACAAAACCTCATGTAAACAAAGGAATTAAATCTACAAATTCATTTACCACAATTTTTATAATTCCCTTGGAGAAAGATGTGTTCAAATTTTTAAGCTCACAGAAGAAAGCACTATGTTTACAACTCCTTGTACAATCAAAGATATTTTTGACAATTTTTCTAGTGTTTAAAACCATTTGTTTTCTTAGCGAACAAAAAAAAAGAAAAAACCACCTTAAAAGAAAATCTTTATCTTTCTGCATACAATTTGCATTTCCCGGATTTTTGTTTCTTCCTTGGGTTCATTCTCTTTATCACATACAGTATATCAGAGCCAGTCCCTGTCTTGCTGCAGTGTTCAAACACAGCTCTCCCACTAGCCAGAAAACTGAACAATTCCACAGCGGCTTCACCTACCACCTCCTCCCATTCTCTCAATAGAAGCAAGCCTTTCACATACTGCAATGACCTCATTCTTAGGGATGGAGTAAATTAACCTCTTCTCCCTCTTGTTTCTACTCAAAGACAAAATACTATTTATTATGCTCTGTAAGAGGGCATTTCCAGAAAGCATCTCTAAGTACCAGTGTGAGGAGGGAACTTGACTCAAGATGGTACAAGGATCTAGGATTGTGGAGTGCCTGGGTTTAATAGTTTCATTTACTATTGTCAGGTCTTACACTATAACTGGCAGAATCAGAGTGTTATAGGGGAGCACACATACGGTTTCAAAAGACCTGCCTTTAACTTAGCATCAGGCTGTAATCCCTTCTTTCCTTTCTTTGAAAGAGGGTACTGCTTTTTAGGCACCAGTTGTCCAGGTTGCCTTAGAGTAATATGGAGAGGCTCCATAACCAGTTTTCCATATTCCCTGGGACTGCCCACACCTCTGGGTTCAGTCCAGTATTCACAACAGTGTTAGTTTCTCCATTTCCCCTCACAACACCAACTCGTGTTTTCAACTCCAGTTGTTAAATTTCTTCCTAGCAAACCACAGTCACAATTAGGAATTATCAGAAACTCATGTCCTTCAAACCCATTTCACACATTCAGCACTCTCACGGGCATCTCCGTGTTACTGTTATTTGCCAGTAAAACTTAACACACACACACACACACACACACACATCTTTTCTCACTTATGAAAAGAACATTCGAGCAATTGTTCTTCCTTTGGCATGGATAGAGAAGTTCACGTGTCTACTAGAAAACACACTTTTCAGTTGAGTTCCCGGTATAACAGCAGATGCCAACACCCTGAACAATTCATTTCTAATGTTTCATTCCTGGTGGCCGCCCCCTTCCCTTTGGTTTTGGGGCTCCCAGCACTACAAGCTCTGTATAGCCCCAGGTGCTGGCTCAGCTCAGTGGGCGGGCACAGCTGACAGTGCCCCAGGGACGGGCTGGTGCCGGAGTGTCCTGCAACTTCAGGGGCCCAGGGAGCAGCCTACAGCCTTGGCTCGGTCCCTCACGTCCACCACAGATCTCCCAGCCCATGCTGTCGGTTGCACCTGGCATTCAACAGAAATCCCCTTGATGTCCTGAATAGCAAGAGGACAAACCTAAATCCTCCACCCTGGCTAATGGCTCAGGGGTGGGGTGGGGTGTAGGAACAATACTTCCGTGCTTTCCCTTTCTTGAAAGTGAAAGCTGAGAATACAAAAGGCTTGCAGCCAGCCCTGTATTAGCCTGAAGATTTTGAAGACCAGGCAGAGAACTTCTCAGTCTTTCCTTATCACAGAGCCTCCCACTGTTATTTGCCTTAACTACATTTCTCCACACTTCCCTTATTGCCCCCTCTGGGCATGAACCCTTCCTGACCTTCCTTTATTGCCTCCTCTGGGTATGAATTGCCGAGACCCCTTCCCAACTTTCCCTTATTGCCCTCCCTGGGCATCTATGTCTTTAATTACCTCTGGAAGAATGTGTAAACCAACTCAACATTCTTACAAGGGATTCTTTGGAGATATTTTGGGATCGTCATCCCTTCTGCCGGGACCCCTTCCCGGCTTTACCGTTGCAACCCTCCATGGGTGCCTTGTTTAACCTGCGCGACCCTCCCTGGGTGCCCTCCCAGGTTTATTTCCCAAAGATCCCATTTTACTCACCGGTGAGATTTTCAGTGGTCCTTCCCTATGGACTCTTCACGGATCCCCCTGGTCCGTCACTCGACTATCTCCTGGACAGTCTCAGGACCCCAATCAATTGTCCACTGCCGGCCACAAACAAGGCGAGCTGATCACCAAAACTGGGTGAGGCGCACCTTCAGCTCTGCTCGCTGCCCGCTGCCCCCGGACGGTGGAAATATCCTGGACCAGCCCCCATTTTATGAGGAAAATAATCCATGAACACCGGAGGTTTATGTGCAAAAAGGAGACAGAGAAGTCCTGTAACTTTATTCCAATAAAGGGAGAGGCCATGGGGCATTTCCCCTGGCATCTCTCAAATTGTGGAAGATGCAGCCTCCTTTTTATCCTAATTTCCTGATCCACAGGCCCTTCTCTCTTTCCCCATTGGCTGAGGTATTTGAGAGGTACAGACTTCCTGGACCACCTAATGCCTAAGACCCCCCTTTTGCAATGTATAATCCCCTCCCCTTTGTCTTTCCCTTATGGAATTTTATCGTCCTTCTCATGGTTTCTTTCATATTCCAATATTCAGTTTTATTTATCAGTAGACCTGTGGTTTGTCTGTAAATGTAAATTTCTTATTCCATTCATCAATCAACGGAATTCTTCCCATTGTTTCTTTTATCTCTGGGTGCCAGTCTTATCTATCAGACACTGTTTGTCAAGACAAGTTTCTTCATTCCTTTCAACTATATCAAGGTACTTATATTAAAGCAAGCAAAAGAAATAGTATTGATTAGTGTTGGAGGTTGGGATTTTTTTTCTTTTTTTTTTTCTTTCAGGGAATTTTGTCCCATTTGTCGCTAAGAGATGATAACGACCGGTACTTAAAAGACAAAAGAAGAGGCCAAAGCGGGGGGAAGGGTGCAGCTGCACTCTCCTAGCTGAGGGGCATTCTCTTGGGAAGGGCAGAGATACCACGAGATTTTGGCTGGGGGGTGAGGGGCTGGGCTTGGCTCCTCGCTCTCTTGCTCTCAGCATTGAAGGGGCGTCAGGCTGTGGGTGCTGTGGGAAGAATTCACCACCCCTGCAGAGTCCTGTCTCCTGCTGTTTTCTCCTACTGTGAGCGAGGCTCTGCTTGTAAGAGTGGCAGTTTGACTCTGACCTTATTAACACTCTACCTCACTGGAAAGGACCCTCACCATCTATTCGGGTCCCTCAGGAGAAAACTCGAGAGCCCAAGCTCCCTCTCTTCCGAGGGAGTGTCACCAAACTGCATTCGGGAGCCTGACTGCCGCTGTCCAGCCACACCGCTTTTTTCTGCCACTACTCCTGGTTTTTGCAATACTGTAATCCAGCATACCGTGCTGCTAGGAAACCCTACGGCTCCTGCTACAGCTGCAGAGCTTGTGCTACATTTCAATTGCTACTGTTATAAATAAAAGCGGGAAATTCGTGCTCAAATATGTAATATCAAAATATATAGTAAAAAAGGTTTAGTTGTAACCAGTTTTAGAACAAGCAGAGCCTGCCCAAGAAAAGAATTGTGGCCTCGCCCAGGGAACTGATTTACATTCCAAAAACAGCACTACAGGGAACGGCGGCACATGGGGAAAGCATTAAGCCGACTCCTGATATCTACATTTTCCAAGGAGAATTTCCCGGCAGAGCTGATGGCAGAACTGATCGACCATCTCCAAAAATCCCCTCCCAGCTCAGGTGTTAACGACCAGATCGGACCAGGATAAGAAACATCATGAGCCATCAGATAACATCCCCTGGTGATGAGAAATCAATCAAACACAGGATGCGTTTTTGTCCACCTCAGTTTCATGAATAGCATGCTTCATGAATATGCTGAGTGACAGAAACAATACCCAAAATCCGGACTTTATGGTCAAAACTGTATATAAACCAGCTGTTGGAAGCAGTCGGCGTGAACAGAGGGAGGTCTGATGCGACAGAGGTCAGACCTGCGTTCACCCAGTGTCAACCCCGGGCTTGGCACTGTCTCCCTTTTCGATCGTGGCATTGCGTGTTTGAACTCTCGGACACGAAATAAATTTTGTACTTGTTTGACCTTAAATTGGGCGTACCTATTTATTACAATTTGGTGACCCCGACGTGATACGATCCTGGTATTGAGGGCCCCTGTCTCCACTCAGGAGGCGCCTCCACTGATTTTAGCGGCCTGACGGGACAAGGGGCTCTGCTGACCAATCGTATTACCGAACGCGATTCTCGAAAATTACCACGCATCGAAAAGGAGGATAAAAAGAGCTCTCAGGGAACTCAAGGGAGATCGGGGAGATCTCCAGAGCCGCGGCTAACTTATTCGCTCATAAAAATCTACGTGCATGAAGAGTCCACGCAAGAAAAAGAACCATAAGTATTGCATGGTTGGGCAAAGTGTGATCGAGCGTGTGTGTGAGACGTGAAATTTTCACGAAGTGAGTGCGGACCGCAAGATCGCAGTTCCTCTCTCCCGCGAGGGAAGAGGTCGGTCGTGGGGGAAGTGAAAGATACAAAGTGGGGGGGGGGGGGCAGAAACCCCTGTTACACGCGTCAAGCCCGAATTTTCCGAGAAATTCGGGGCATCGATCACGGAAGATCAGAGGGGACGGTACATTCTTTTAGAGTTCAGGAATTAGTAAACCTAATGGTCTCGGACTTGGTAAGAACGGAATAAGATATCAGGAAAGAGAGCTGTTACCAGTGGAAAACCCCCGAAGAGTTCATCGTAGGGCCAGTAACCTGGTAAAATATCAGAGCAAAATTGCAAATGGTACCGATCACAACTGAAGAAGAAAAAACAAAAAAACTCAGCGCAGACTAAAAAAGGTAAGTCAAGCCAGCTAGAATAAAAGACATGGGGCAGAGAAAAAGCAAGCCTTAGAAAAAGTCCTAGGAAAAACCCCCGAAAGGGAGTAAACAGAGCATACCCAAAATTCCACTGGACAGCCCCTTGGGGTGGTTGTTAGAACACTGGGGGGACTATTCGGGACTAAGCACAAATTCCAAAGAGAAAATTGTCTATTATCGCATCGAAATTTGGGGAGGTAAGGAGATCAGAGATCACCTAATGTGGCCCATATTTGGCACCTTTGAGAAATGGACATGCCAAGCCTTAAATAACTATGTGGGCTCACGCAGCAAAGAGGAAAAGGAATATGCTAAGATTTGGGAGGGCGCTAGAGTAGGACTTCTCCCAGTAAGAACTCATAGGACCCCTGCAACCAAAAACGGGACTTGGGACCCCCTGGACCATCTCCCTCCCCCTTATACAATCCCTCAGCACCTACCTGTAATACCTGATGCACTCCCAATGGATGGGGTGGTGGCTGCTGCAGCAGCAATCGCGGTACCAGAGCCAGCTCCGGTGCCACAAACATACCCTCAGCTCCCGACAAATCCCCCTCTGTTACCCGTAGGAGACGGAAAACAGACGATTCCCGCTAAGGTGACTGACTCCCCTTTGGCTAGTAAGACACGACTACAGACTAAGAAACTGAATGACAAACTCAGTGAAGACAAATGACGAAAAATCTAAACTCTTCCCTTTAAGACAGATACCAACAGCCCCGGGGGTTATTGGGTATATAAATATACCCATTAATACCGGAGATGTGAGAGCATTTAAAAAAGAAATGGGAAAATTATTGGATAACCCGCTGGGTGTGGCAGATAGATTAGATGAATTTTTGGGAACAGGGTTATATTCATATGAGGATATAAGCGCAATTCTGAGGTCTTTGTTTAGTAATGAGGAACAGGAAATGATTAAACAAGCTGGAATACGGGATTGGGAATGAAGAAACCCACAAGGGACCCCGGGCAATCAAAAATGGCCAAGTCAAGACCCGGGCTGGGATCCACAAACGGAGGAGGGGAGGCGAAATATGATCGATCTGAGGAATATTGTTTTACAGGGAGTTAGAGATGCAGTACCCAGGGGACAGAATATGAGTAAGGTTTTTGGGGAATGCCAGGGGAAAGATGAAACACCCACCGAGTGGTTAGAAAGATTGAAGCAAAATTCACAAATGTATTCAGGAACAGACCCAACCTCACCAGTGGGGGAAGTCTTACTTAAAACTCAGTTTGTTGCAAAATCTTGGGAGGACATTCGGAGAAAATTAGAAAAGATCGATAATTGGCAAGAGAAAGGGCTACAAGAACTCCTCCGAGAAGCCCAGCAGATATACTTGCGAAGGGACGAGGAGAAGCAAAAAGCCCAGGCGAGAGTGCTAGTAGCGGCAGTTCGAGAAGCCCAGAAGCAGGAGCAATTCCAAAACGCGGTAAGTCCGACACGAAACACAGGACAGTGGAAAAAAACCCCCATCCATCAGAAGCAATACCCCGATAGCCAGAAGAATGCCCCAGAACATTTTTATTGCAAAATGAAGGGACATCTTAAAAAAGATTGCAAGAGGAGGTTAAGAAATGAGAAAATTTTTCAAGCAGATTAGAGGTGTCAGGGGCTCTTTACTTTAGGGTCCATAACATCAACAGACCCCTTGATAAAACTGAAATTAGGACCCTTAAAACAAGAGCTAATGTTCTTAGTGGATTCTGGAGCTGAACGGAGTACGGTTCAGCAATTACCCTCAGGGTGTGTTAAAAGTAAAGAAACTGTGGTGGTAATTGGGGCTAAGGGGGAACCATTTAAAGTTCCTGTAATTAAGGATGTTGAAACAGAATCAGAAACCAAGATATGACTAGGTAATATGCTATTAGTAGAAGAAGCAGATTATAATTTATTAGGAAGAGATTTAATGGTGATTCTAGAAATCAGTTTGATTGTGCAGGAGGCACGACTGGTAGTAAGTTTGTATAAATTGACTGCAGAAGATGAGAGCGAAATAAACCCAAAGGTTTGGTATACCCAGGGGGAAGCCAGTAGAATAGAAATGACACCCATCCATATAGAGATTGAGAGACCAGAAGAACCTATTAGAGTTAAACAATATCCCATCCCGATGGAAGGACGAAGGGGACTGAAGCCAATAATAGATAATCTTATAGTACAAGGAACCATGGAGCCGTGCATGTCAAGACACAATACTCCTATCCTAGCGGTATTAAAATCTGATGGAAGTTATCAGCTTGTGCAAGACTTAAGAGCAGTGAATGCGAGAACCAAAACTCTATTCCCCACGATTCTAAACCCCTATACTCTGTTGAATAATATTTCCCCCAAGGATATATGGTACAGTGTAATTGATTTAAAAGATGCATTTTGGGCTTGTCCTCTGGCCGAGGAAAGCCGGGATTATTTTGCTTTTCAGTGGGAGGATCCAGAGACAAACAGAAAACAACAACTGAGGTGGACCTCTTTACCTCAAGGCTTTGTAGATTCTCCGAATTTGTTTAGACAGGCTCTAGAACAAGTATTAAGTCAGTCTGAGCCTGTAGATGGAACTAAAGTTGCTTCAGTATGTAGATGATCTTCTGGTGGCCGGTCAGTCTGAGAAGGAGGTGAGAAAAACTACTATAGAATTGTTGAACTTCTTGGGAGATAGGGGGTTAAAAGTCTCAAAATCAAAATTACAGTTCACAGAACCTGAGGTAAAATATCTTGGACATTGGTTAACGAAAGGGAAGAAAAAGCTAGATTCTGAACGGGTGGCAGGTATCGTAACTTTACCCCCTCCTAGTACTAAAAGAGAAGTCAGGCAAGTATTAGGGCTCGTCAGATATTATCGGCAATGGATTGAAAATTATAGTGAAAAAGTAAAATTTTTATATGAAAAACTAACAATGGACCGGATTAAATGGAGAGAGCAAGATGAAGAAAGGTTCAAAGAGCTAAAAGAGGCACTCATAACTGCTCCAGTTTTAAGTCTCCCCGAAGTAAAAAAGGCACTTCCAGTTGTTTGTGGATGTAAGCAATCACACTGCTTATGGGGTCTTGACCCAAGATTGGGCCGGTACAAGGAAACCTGTGGGCTATGTATCAAAGCTGTTGGACCTTGTGAGCAGGGGATGGCCCACGTGTCTGCAAGCTATAGTAGCAGTAGCATTACTAGTAGAGGAAGCTAAGAAGGTAACATTGGGGCGCCGTTAATAGTTTTTACCCCCCATAGTGTAAGGAATCTGTTACAACAAAAAGCGGAAAAATGGCTCACCGATGCTCGGCTACTGAAATATGAAGCTATGTTAGTTCATTCAGGGGAATTGGAGTTACGACAGATAAGTTGTATAACCACCAATTGTACTTGTTATCCCTTTGTATCTCTTAAATGTAAATATTGTCAAGAAATTTGGGTAATTCACTGTCGCAGGGGATACCACCCTAAAGCATTGTGCACCTAGTGTATTGAAGAGGAACAGGAGCTGACTAGCCTTGTATTACAGCTTGCTACCAATTTAAGAATAATTGAACTAGACACCCTATTGTGGTACCAGATATTTAAAGAGGGGGTGAGGGGAGAATTGGACTCACTAGCTCAAATCTTAACTGTTGAGTGCTGACACTTGAACAGAGTACCCTGCAATGCAGACGCGGTCAAGCTTTCTCGATGGGAAACATATAAAAAGCGATATGCTACTCAGATCTATACCAGGGGCCCAGAAGAATACGCCTGCTGCCGTGAAGATGGTTTACCCCGCCGCTGGTGGCAACCCAGTGGGCGGAGGCATCGGCAGAGGAGTACACCTATGGGGGCCCCTGATGATCCTGAGCCTGGTCATATACCAGACGGTCAGCTTGCAAACTGAGAGTCGAGCCCAAGCGAGAGGGCAAAACCTAAGCACGGAGTGGGGAATGTGCAAACTGTCCTTTCAAGAAGGGCATGGCATATACCCAGACCGCACTAATCGGATCCTTAAACGTTGTGAAAATAGAAAGCTAAGCAGGTACTGTGAGATTAACGGTACTCAATATGGGATCTGCAAGTTAGATAATGAAATAAATTGCTTCCCCTGGAATGCAAGACCCAAATACAGGCAGTCAAAGCTCCTGGTCTGAAATGATGGAAATCATAAAAGGAAAAAAAGGAATGTAGAACTGAGACATATATCAGAATGTAAACTGTGTAATCGGACAGTATGGGTCCGTGGACTAATGAAATCTGTGTTTCTAGGATATTTTCAAATTAACCACAAATGTTATGATAACTCTAAATTAGATGTATGTGTAATAGAAGGCAAAACTTACTGGGTGGGACAGAATGTGAAATATGCTAATGGCATGGGTTTTAACAATAATCTTACTATGACTAATACCATGGAAACAGATAATGATCAGGTATGCTTACAATATGAGAAAACATTTTGCTTTTTGAGAAACAAAGATGGAATGGACCCAGAGCATAGTATTAAACAAATAGCATTAGAAATAAAAAGGCAGGAATCTGAGATGAGAAAAAAAAAAAAAGGTTAGAGCAGGAGAAGTTATAGATGTTAAGCAAGCAATATGATCAAATAGAAAGGCAGTATGATGAATGGGGATTACTGGCCTCCAACCAAAATTTATTTATTGATTTAATGCAAGAAATTGCCACTGAATTAGAGTTGTCTAACTTGGATTTGTAGGGGATTAAAATCAGCAGGAAAATGGCCTTGGAAAGGAGAAGGGTTAACTCCAGAGCAGCTTCTAAAATGGAATCAAGATCAAACCCCCAGATCTACCCAGAGACCCGAGGGTTGGATTTTAGACCAGAGGGTGATTGGAATGATTTGTGTCAGCCGCGAAGGTAAAGAGTACACCAAAGTGGTGGGGTATACACCCTGTATCTCCACCCTTACAGTTAACTCGAATGACAAAAGTAAAACTTGGCAGCCTGAAAAACCGGCTGGGTATTGGAGTCAGATAAAAAAAGACAGATTGTGAATGGAATAATAACATAAACCTGTGTTGGTACAAAAGCACTGGAGCTAACCCTTTCCAATCCCTTGAAAATCTGAGGAGATATTGGCAGGAACCAGAAAACCTGAAGATCAATTGGAAAGCCCCAATTGGCATATATTGGATTTGTAATAAAAAGGCATACAGTGAATTGCCCCACAAATGGAGAGGTTCATGTACTTTGGGCATGATTCGACCCTCATTTTTTACACTCCCGAAATCAGGGAGCAGTCTCCTAGGGGCACCTCTGTATGAAACCTTGAAGAAAAAAAAAAGAGAAATCAACAAAGGGCTACCTATGGTCGGGGGTAATCAAAAATGGGGAGAAGAAGATTGGCCTGCAGAAAGGATCATAGAATACTATGGTCCTGCCACATGGGCCCAGGACGGAAGCTATGGATATCGGACCCCAGTGTATCTGCTTAACAGGCTAATTAGGCTCCAAGCTGTGGTAGAGATAGTATCAAATCACATCTCAGATGCACTAGAGCTCCTGGCAACACAACACTCTCAAATGCGAGAATTCGTCTATCAAAACAGAATTGCCCTAGACTATTTGTTAGCAGAGGAAGGAGGAGTCTGTGAGAAATTCAATGAATCTGAATGCTGCATTGAAATAAATGACTATGGTGAGACTATTAGGGGCCTTGCAGCAGAAATCAAAAAAGTAGCTCATGTCCCAGTCCAGAAATGGAATTCTATTTTACAAGCATCATGGTGGGACCATTTATTCAAAGGAGCATGGTGGAAGAGAATGATATTTTTCATACGATGCTCAGGAGCGGGAATAATATTTGTGCCATGTTTGATCCCTTGCTGTATTCAGCTAATCCATTCTGTAGTACAAAGCATGCAAGTAGCAACAATGCCAATAGATCCAGAATTGGCCACAAGGAGAACAGGACATCCCGCAAATATCTCAAAAATTATGGAATTGAAAGAAGAAAAAGAAAATAGTAGAGCAGCAGAAGCTCTAATGAAATTCGAGGAACAGATAAGAACCAATGAAAAGAATGAGTATGAATATCTGTAAAGATGTTTTTTAAGAATATATTCTGAGCACGAATTAATGTTACCAATTCAAAAGAGGGGGGAATTGTTATAAATAAAAGCGGGAAATTCGTGCTCAAATATGTAATATCGAAATATATAGTAAAAAAGGTTTAGTTGTAACCAGTTTTAGAACAAGCAGAGCCTGCCCAAGAAAAGAATTGTGGCCTCGCCCAGGGAACTGATTTACATTCCAAAAACAGCACTACAGAGAACGGCGGCACATCGGGAAAGCATTAAGCCGACTCCTGATATCTACATTTTCCAAGGAGAATTTCCCGGCAGAGCTGATGGCAGAACTGATCGACCATCTCCGAAAATCCCCTCCCAGCTCAGGTGTTAACGACCAGATCGGACCAGGATAAGGAACATCATGAGCCATCAGATAACATCCCCTGGTGATGAGAAATCAATCAAACACAGGATGCGTTTTGTCCACCTCAGTTTCATGAATAGCATGCTTCATGAATATGCTGAGTGACAGAAACAATACCCAAAATCCGGACTTTATGGTCAAAACTGTATATAAACCAGCTGTTGGAAGCAGTCGGCGTGAACAGAGGGAGGTCTGATGCGACAGAGGTCAGACCTGCGTTCACCCAGTGTCAACCCCGGGCTTGGCACTGTCTCCCTTTTCGATCGTGGCATTGGGTGTTTGAACTCTTGGACACGAAATAAATTTTATCCTTGTTTGACCTTAAATTGGGCGTATCCATTTATTGCACTACCTTGGATGATCCTGCCTTTGCCATTTCAGCTGCTGCTCTGAGGTTCCTGCTGAAAGGAATGGAGTTGTTTTTAAAACTAACTGTGGGTCTGCTGGTAGATAAAACTAGCACTGAGAGATAAAAGAAAGAACAGAAAGGATTCCACTGATTGATGAATGGAATGAGGGAGATTTGTCTTTACAAAAAAACTGTGGGTCTGCTGATAAATATTTAGATACTGAGTGATGAAAGGAACAATGGAGAGAACCATAAATTCCATGGGCATTCCACTAATTGACACAAGGGAAAGAAAAAGGTGGGGTGCACATTAGAAGGGGATCTTAGGTATTAGGTGTTTTGGGGAGTCTGTATCTCTCAAATACCTCAGCCAATGGGGAAAGAGAGAAGGGCCTGTGGATCAGGAAATTAGGATAAAAAGGAGGCTGCATCTTCCACAATTTGAGAGATGCCAGGGGAAATGCCCCATGGCCTCTCCCTTTATTGGAATAAAGTTACAGGACTTCTCTGTCTCCTTTTTGCACATAAACCTCCGGTGTTCATGGATTATTTTCCTCATAAAATGGGGGCTGGTCCAGGATATTTCCACCGTCCGGGGGCAGCGGGCAGCGAGCAGAGCTGAAGGTGCGCCTCACCCAGTTTTGGTGATCAGCTCGCCTTGTTTGTGGCCGGCAGTGGACAATTGATTGGGGTCCTGAGACTGTCCAGGAGATAGTCGAGTGACGGACCAGGGGGATCCGTGAAGAGTCCATAGGGAAGGACCACTGAAAATCTCACCGGTGAGTAAAATGGGATCTTTGGGAAATAAACCTGGGAGGGCACCCAGGGAGGGTCGCGCAGGTTAAACAAGGCACCCATGGAGGGTTGCAACGGTAAAGCCGGGAAGGGGTCCCGGCAGAAGGGATGACGATCCCAAAATATCTCCAAAGAATCCCTTGTAAGAATGTTGAGTTGGTTTACACATTCTTCCAGAGGTAATTAAAGACATAGATGCCCAAAGGGGGCCATAAGGGGGAGTCAAGAAGGGTTCTTGACAATCCATGCCTGGGGGGGAGGGAATAAGGAGTCGAGAAAGGGTCTCGACAACAGGGGATGGACGAATAGTGTTTGTACATTGGAACAGGATTGGTTGAAGGGTAGTGTGGAAAGATGTGAGCACAAGGAGGAAGGAATATCCAGGAAATGCAGAGTGTACATAGAAAGATTAGGATTTTCTTTTAAAGATTTTTTGGGTCACTAGGAAAACAAATGGTTTTGAGCAGTGGAAAAATTGTCAAAAAGATCTTTAAGGGGTTGTGAAAATTCTGGTTTCTTCCGTAGTCTTAGAAGTTTGAACCCATCTTTCTCTGAGGGAATTGTGGAAATTGTGGTAAATGAATTTGGGGATTTAATTCCTTTGTCTTCATGGGGTTTTGTGCAGAGCTGAAAGGCTCCTATTTGGAGGGGATCCACGTCCCTGTGCTTTTTGTGTGCTTTGTTGTGAAAAGCCAGATTTGGCAGGCTTCAGTCCTGAAGCCAGTTCTGTAACTCCTGTCTTATGGGGAACCACCTCACCAGTCTGTGGTTTGTTGTGGAGAATTAGAATTGGCAGGTTCTAATCCTGAATCTAATAATGCATCTGCTTCATTGTGGGGATGGTGGTGTTCCTATGCAGGCCTAGGTATTTATCATGTAGCTTCCTCTATGGGGGCTATAAGAAAGTTTTAGGGGAAAATATTTTGTTATCCTTCCTTGGTTAATTTCTTGGTCACCTCCCTACCCCTAGGGTGGACTTGATGCAAAAAATTGGGATAGGGAGCAATTGGGTACTAAAAAAAGTGATTGGTTTTTAATAAGGGATTTAGGCAGTGGCATTGCTTGCCCCAAACTCAATCATCCTCTAAAGGAAAATCCCTGGAATAAAAGGAGCGAACTGATAAGACATACTGCTCCAGAGGGAAAAGGAGATGCCTGCTTCACAGACTGCAACTCTTGCAAAACTTTTTAAAAGCAGTCTCACTCCCTCTGCTGAACAATCAGTCAGAGGAAACCCCACTGAAAACCTGTGTGAATCAAAAATAGTGGTGCAACAAGCACTTCACAGAATAAAAGCTAAAACTCCACTTGGATAAGCTAATGCAATTAACAACTTGTTTCACTCAGGCATATTTTTTCTGGGGAAGTTTGTTTCTTTTCTCTTTTTTAGGAATGTCAAACATCCCTGCATCGAAGATAAGGAAAACAGTTTGAGAGCACAGAAACTGCAAGCAGCAAAATCACACCTAAATGTGATAACCATTTCTTCACGTGGACTCTGTCAGTTTGTGTTAGCCACAAGATGTTTTTACTTCTTTTTAATAATCGGTCTAGTAGGCCAAATTTTCACTTTTCTTTTATAGGAACCTACCAACACATGAGATGGAGCTGGGTGAAAACCAATGAAATTTAAAATGCCACCTCAAGTGCTTGCATTGTCAGTTTGTTAATGTTTGTAATTTTTTATGTTTTCATTGCAAGTGACTTGGTGGGAGATCAAATATTAGTTAAAGTATTCTCATATCCTTGAGTTTGATTTTTGTCTGATTTGTTTTGTCTTTTTACTGAAAAACTGTGTGGCTAAAGGTCTTCTGGATGTATAATTTGTCTCAACCAATTTTATCCTGAGAGTTGGTATAAGAATTTATACATATTTGAAATCAGACAAATATGTACTAACCTTCCCAGTTCTGCCTCAAAAGGCTTCAAAATTATTATAATTTGGCTAAATTTTTCGGATTTACTAATTATTGAATTAAAGAATCTTAACAACATCAAGCAAATGTTACATGAGATGGTTGAATGCCCCTTCCTAAACCAAGAGAGGTAGCCATGAACTGCAAATAGGACATGAATAAAAACCAGAAAAGTCTTCTACCAACTCTCAGACCTCAAGGAAAGTTAGTGAATATTTACAGATTCCAAGTATGCATATGGCGTGATACATGCATTTGGGAAACTATGGGAAGAAAGGTTTATTAACCTGCACGGGAAAAACATTAGCTCATGAGAGCTCAGTTACTCACTTGTTGGAGGTGGTGGATTTACCGAAAGAGGCAGAAATAAGAGCTGTTAAGGGACACCAGGCAAGGTACTCAGAAGAGACAATAAGTAATCGACTGACCAATGGAGATGTTCAGAAAGCAGCACTTCTGCCAGAGTTCTCTGGGATCTGCCCTTTTCTCCCTGTGGCTCTACTGTTGCCAGGGAGAGGGGGGAAATGGTGGTGCTGGTGCTGTCTTTTCCACCAAGGGAGTTGGAGATAATTGAAGGTGGTGGGGCAGAGGAAAAACAGGAAAATTGATTTCCAAAGGACAGTAAAGACCGGATGCCAGGAGCTTTGAGCCTGCAAATGTTAAAACAACTCCATGGATGGAGTTATTGTGCCTCTAGAGGATTGGCAAAGACCTTCAAGATGTACTGCCTTGGGTCTTTTTGTTTTAGCAAAACCAGCTATTGAGGGGTGCCTGGCTAAAGTTAATAGCCAGACTACAAAGGAGGTTGCAAGGCAGGGAAATAACCCTGGGTTATATGCCCTTTCCAGTGATGTCATGTGTATTTTGTTGAAACGCCCTGGGTGAGAGGGCTTAAATATCCTCTGGAAGTGGTATGCCAGCTGGCAGGGTGGCCAGAGGAGTTTCTAGTGGCTTCAGCAACTATTTGATCAGTTAACAAATGGAGTTGTGAAGGCAGTGAACTTGGACTGGGAAACTCATTTTAGAGGGGTGCCCTGGGTTTGCCCAGGAAGGGTCAATCTCGGAAGTGACCCATGCTGCAGGAAGTAATACAACTTCCTTCCTGAGAGACAGAACCAATAACCAGCTAGTGTTGACTACTGATATGTATACCAACCAATTAAAAGTTGATCTGCCTTCAAGGAAAAAGGCAGAGGACACTGGAGAGATCTCTCTCTTGTCTTCCTGCTTTTGCAAGAGAAGCAGGTCCCCTGCTTTCCCTCTCTGGTAATACTGGGCCTTTGCCCTCCCCATCCCCCCAGAGGGAGGGGGGGGTAGGGGAGTATGAATCTGCAGTTGCGTCCTTCAGGGTTTAGACACAGCTGGGTTGTAAATTCCAGCTACGACCAGGCAGGGCTGAGCCCTTGCTCTCCTCCCCCTCAGATCAGGCACTGAAATGCCACTCTCGAACAGTGCAGGCAGAGACCACGTGACCATCGCAAGGCCTGAGAGAGAGATTAACTCTTTCAATGCCAGGATGGAACCTGAAATCATCCATTCTCCTGCACAGAGAGAAAAGAGTGAGGACACCTACAGAAATACAGCATAGAGACTCTAAAATCAGTGAAGGAAGCAGAGCTGACGCCTAGAGGGAGGAGCATGAGAAGTGCTTCAATAATGAAGCTGAAAATTCTTTTGTGAAACCACGGTTGGGACTAAGCTAAAATATTCCCAGTAATATATGAGAAAATAGTCCAAAGCGGGGATGTGATATTCTAACTGCAGCCAGCAAGCCAAGGCACCTGTGTAGAGATAGGTAGATGCTGAAGTAATTGCGGCCTGATGAGAAGCTTGAGCAGAGACAAAGAAGCTGTGACCAGTCTCTTTCCCCAGGGATGGTGGGGAACTTGAGTTGCCAGTAACAGATGAAGGGGATTTTCTTTGCTGCTGTAATAGAACTGCTCATCCTTAAAAGGGTACCCCATGGACTACCATAACCCACTGTAGTAACTGTGGGAAGGCTACTAGTGTGGGAGGGACTTCCACAAGCAGATTTTCCTCCCAGGTGGCTGGTTGTTGTGAGGCTGGAACAAGAAAAACTGTATTTTCTTGTGGAGAAGTCCATTATATAAGCAAGAGAAACTTCTCTCCCCAAACGGACTGAGAAAAGACTATTTTAGAGGTGGTAAAATGACTGAAAGCCAAAGTGTTGTCTTTTGGTGTTGTCAGTGGGAAACAAATGGAGAGGTGGGGCGAAGAGTAGTGTTCTGAGGGTTTTGTTCTGTTTTTTTCTTGTTTTTTTCTTTTTAGGTCTGTTAATAAACTTTCTTTATATTCTTTAAAGTTTGAGCCTGCTTTGCCTACTCCTAATGCTTATCTCATAGCAAAATTGGATAAATTCTGCTAAGTCTACTGGCATTTGGCCAGAATCTCGGATGGACGAACTCAAACCACTATCACATGTTGAATAAGTTGCTCTAAGCAAGACATCATATGTGGTAAAAAGATGAGAGCTGCTACAGCTCATAAGAGGGAAAAAAACATTCATTAAACCCATAGTCCGCCAGGTAACCACAAAACCATGTCCCCTTCCCATCCTTTTCATGTTTGGACCGGTATATGAGCTATCTTTCTTATTCCTTTTGTTATTTGTTTTGCCACTTTTTTACTGTCATTTATTTACAAACAGCAGTTAGAGTAATTTAATTTTCCATTCACTCCCCCTTCTTCTGCTAATAGATAAACCCAAAGATAAAGTCAAGTCACAAACTTTTTCCCACTTATGCACCTCTTGTTCTATTTAGACAATGAATGCCTCTTTCAGAAGAATAAAGTCGCTATGTGTGGCAGTGGTGCAGGTTACCCCAGAAGAAGATATTCCAATGAGAAAGCCCTGGGGGGAGGAGGAGGGCTCCCCCGAGGTAGAGCAAACAATAGTTTAGCCCAGAAGAGGCTGGGCTCGAGACAGGCTAATACCCCCAGGGCTCATTGGGGAGCACCACCTGCCCATCTGAGTTAGTCACCCCCAGTTTCCTAGAGAGTTCTCAGTTACTCGGTTGTTCATTGTATCACTCCCCTGTCTGTAACCCTCGCTCATCCCCCTCTATCCCTGGTTTGCTCCCTGTCCCCTGCTCCTCCCCAGTTCCTCCCCTCTGCTACCCGGTGATTGGTCACCGGGGGAACAATAAAAGATCGTGTCCCAGGGGAATCGAGGTCCTCCGATCCCCGGTGCCACAGAGTGCAGAACCTCGTGTCTGTGTCTCTTCATTCCTGGGTTGGAGGAACCCCCTGAGGTGTGGGAGAGTTCGCCTACCGAGCAGCTAGCAGGGAGCAAGGGCAAGAGTCGCTCGGCGATTGGGAACGAGGCTGGCCCCCGAGGACCCAAGTCGCATCCGCCTTTGCTAGTAGCCACCTCCACTCCACCGAGGAGGCAGGCGGACGGCCACAGCTGGCGCCCAACGTGCGGCATTTGGTCAGCTTGACCACTTGCCTCATCGGAGCGACCTTCGCCAGAAGCGCGCCGTTGCAGCGTCGGCCGCCCTTCCTGAAGAGCTCCGCGTTTTAGTGGACTTTTCGGGAGGGGAGATCGAGCAACCTCTCTCCCGACGGAGTGTGGAGAGAGCCTCGGTCACCACACCACCCTAGCCAGAGGACTGTGACTGGCGGTCAGGGACGGGAGAGGTGCCAGGGATCCGGGACCCGGCACGTGGAGTAAAATCGCTGCGCAGCGTCCGGAAAGTGAGTTTAAGAATTTCCCCTGACCCCACCGCGTTAGCTTTCCTGTTTGCCTCGGCTAGGAGTTGCTGCCGTTATGGGTGCCCGGCTTTCCAGGCAGCAAAAGGGGTTTTACTCCCAAATTAAGGGAGTTTTAACTGCGGAGGGGAAGCGTTTTTCGAAACCTCTTTTAAGGGAATTCGTTAGATGGGTTTTTATTCAGTTTCCCTCGGTTTCTTTAGATTTAGTTCGAGATCTGGGCTTTTGGGACAAAGTGGGGGATTTAGTAACTAAAAAGGTTCGGGAGGGAGATGTTAGCATTACTCGTTTTTATTCGGTTTTGATTTTAATTTGCGATTCTTTGAGGGGACTTAGTAAGGGGAAAGTTGAAACCCCGGTTCCTCCTACCCCACTTTCCCTGCCGCCCCACTCTCCTCACCCCCCTTCCCTGAAGCGTCGAGACTCGCGTCGGGTGTCGTTTGCCCTCGATCCCCCGCGATCTCCGGCGCTCCCTGGCCGGTGGGGAGGGGGCTCCTCCGCGCCGGACCTTCCCTTGGATGTTTTGCCTGTGCCCGGGTGCCCGGTTGCGCCCGTTGTGCCCCCCCCTTATCGTGGTTATGGAGGAGAGGATAGCCGCGGTGAGGAGCGGGATGGCGCCGGCCGCGCGGCCAGCGCGCCTTCCACCCCCCGTTTTGGCGCCAAAAGCCGTTTTGCGCGGGATCCCTCCCCTTCCCTGGACTCCCCCCCTGAGCCTGCCCACGGAGTCCTCCACCCCCGGGGCTGTCCCTCCCCCTGCGTCGCGTCGGGGCGTGGTATCGCGTCGGGCCCCTCCCATCCCCTCGGGACCTCCAGCCGGCCCCGCGCGGCACCCGTCCCCTCGCGCGCCGCCCTCTCCGGCTCCGATTCCCACGCCCCCCCTTCCGGGCCTCGAAGCCTAGAACCCGGAAGGGAGGGGGCCGAGGCCTGCCGGCACCCCGGGCCCCGGAGCCTAGAACCCGGAAGGGAGGGGGCCGAGGCCTGCCGGCACCCCGGGCCCCGGAGCCTAGAACCCGGAGGCCCACAGGCCGAGGCCGGTGCCGAGGCCTGGGGCCGGGCCCCAGCCTGCCCGGGTTCAGATCACCCGGAGCCCGGGGGCCTAGGGGGCGCGGCCCAGGAGGCGGGACAAAGCCTGGTAGCCCTACCGGTCCACCTGGGTAGGCGTGGCCGGAATCCCCGGTGGGAGCCTTTTCCATTCTCCCAGCTGCGAGACCTATGTAAGATGATCAGTGACCACGGGCTGGAATCATCTTACAGCCAGGGCATGCTCAGAGCAACCTTTAGGTCCAACCTCTTAGTCCCGGAGGACCTTAAGTCAATTATGGAAGGGATCCTAACTCCTGAAAATTATATGCTATGGGAAAGAGCTTGGAAACGCCTACTAGAAGACCTCCTGGGAGAATACGATGGGGAAGATGAGGTCGATGACCTGACAATGGACCACCTAGCAGGTGAGGGGGACTTTAGCAAGGGTGAGGAGCAGGCTGCACAGCTCCCAACGAGAGCGATTAGAGACGTACAGCAGGCGGCGCTGAGGGCCCTCCTGACGCTACCATCTGCGGAGGTGCCTTCAGATGGGTATGCCACCATCAGGCAACAACCAGAGGAGAGCTTTGTTAAGTTTGTAGGCCGAGTGAGGATGGCTCTCGAGAAACAGGAAGAAGACCCCTCAAACCAAGCAAAGCTCCTCCGGTCAGTGGCATACACCAATGCCAACGCTGCCTGCAAGGCAGTCCTAAAAACCCTCCCCAAATTGCCTCGACCCACCTTAGAGGCAATGTTAGAAGCGTGCGCCGAGATCACCCCCGAGCCATCAGTAGCACCCCCTCCTCCAGGCCGCGGACCCCAACAGCAAAGGAGGTATGTGGCAGCAGCGGGGGCTGCCACCCCTGAAATTGACAATAACCGAACTGGACATAACAAGTGTTATAACTGCGGACAAGGTGGGCACATCGCACGCTTTTGTCCAAAGCCCCGGAGAAATAACACCTCTTGTTCTAAGCCTCCCACAGGTCCCGGAGCGGTGCTCTGCCCGTGTTGCCGCCAGCACCAGGGAAACGGGCAGAAGAGCGCAGTACAGCGCTGCGCTGTGACACCAAATTAAATGCTGACAACACCGGGACCACCATCACCGCTCCGGCGAGACCGCCCGCCACACCATCGGCGGGAGAGGGGGACACTGCAGCGGCTAAGGACAGGACCAGGTTCCACCTGGTAAGTGCCCACCCTCAACATGTCACCAACACAGACTTTCGTAGTTATAACGTGTTTCTTTGTGGAGACATTTATAAGAGGACAGAGCTTTTGGTCGTGGGGGACTCCACGAGGGGCCCTCTCGGGCTCTTTGTGCTCCCTCAGATTGTTACAGCTATCCCGGGACAGACTTTTAAAATCACCGCCGCCTGTCACTCGGCCCCCTGGTTCGTGTCCAGGGGCCAGTGGCTGGCTCATGCAATAATTATTCCGGAGGACCTTCCCAAGACGAAGATGACACCACGGGCCATGTACTCAGAGCTCCTGGGGACCGACAAGCCCACCCTGTCTTGCCGCCTCAAAAACGGCAAGGCAGCGGTGCACATCCGAGGAATGATGGACACAGGATCAGACGTGACTATCATTTCAGCAGCAGAGTGGCCACATGGATGGGGGCTCCGGCCCTCAACCGAAAACATCACCGGACTTGGGGGAGCCGTTATGCCCCAGAGGTCCACTAATAACATCTTGGTGGAGGGGCCGGACGGTCATGTTGCCACGGTAAGACCATACGTGGTGGCCTCTGGCTTCAACCTCTGGGGTAGGGACCTTTTGTCGCAATGGGGGACCAGGCTAGAAATCCCAGATACACCAGGGGATTTCTAGCTGGGGCCGCTGCTGGGCGCCCCACCCATGGCTCTGTCCCGCAACTCACCTGGAAAACTGACAAGCCGGTGTGGGTGGAGCAGTGGCCCCTCACTAAAGATAAGTTGAGCGCCCTACGGTCCCTCGTGGAAGAGCAAATTTCCAAGGGTAATGCTGTCCCATCAGACAGCCCTTGGAACTCCCCTGTCTTTGTCATCCGCAAGGCTGGCGGAGGTGGGTGGAGGCTTCTCCACGACCTACGTAAGATTAACGAGGTCATTGTTGACATGGGTCCCCTTCAGCCGGGATTACCATCCCCGGCAATGCTCCCCCGAGCGTGGCCACTCGCAGTTATTGACATCAAGGACTGCTTCTTCTCGATCCCGTTGCACCCAAATGATGCGCCGCGGTTTGCCTTTTCTGTGCCGTCTGTGAACAGGCAGGCGCCCCAGGAAAGGTACCATTGGCGGATTTTACCGCAGGGAATGAAAAATTCCCCTGTAATCTGCCAGTGGTACGTCGCTCGAATACTCTCGCCAGTTCGGAAGACCTTCACCAAATCCATAATTTTCCATTACATGGACGACGTCCTTGTATGTGCTCCCTCGGAGCATCTTTTGGACCTGACATTGAAAGCCACCATCAATGCCATCCAGCGTGCCGGGATGACCATCCATCCGGACAAAGTACAACGCACCCTACCGTGGAAGTACCTCGGCATCCGCATCGGTGAGCGGACCGTCGCACCCCAGCAGCTCGACATCGTGGACGAGCCCAGGACCCTGCGGGAGTTACATCAGCTATGCGGGAGTATCAACTGGGTTCGTCCTCTGCTGGGGCTGACGACAGCAGACCTCGCCCCCTTGCTCGATCTCCTGAAGGGCGGTGAGGGACTCGACTCTCCAAAGCAGCTTACCACCAATGCCAGGGCTTCCATAGGTAAGGTGCGCAAAGCCTTAGTCTCCAGGCACGCCCACAGAGTGGCCCCGGACCTGCCTTTTCAACTTATCATCTTAGGGCAGGTCCCCCAATTACACGGACTGGTCTTTCAATGGGACGAGAGGTTGAAGGACTCCCTCTTAATCATAGAGTGGGTGTTCCTCCCTCACACACCGTCCAAAACTATTACCACGCCACAAGAGCTGGTGGCCTCGCTTATCACCAGAGCGAGGGCCAGGCTCCGCACCCTTGCGGGGTGCGATTTCTCATGCATTCGTGTTCCCTGGAAAGATGAGGACTTGGAAAAATTAGTCCAGTCCAATGAGAGCCTCCAGTTCTCTCTTGACAGTTTCCCAGGCAAAATCACGGGAAAGAAATTGAAACATCACCTGTTTAACACAAATTTTAATTTGGTTCCAAAGTTTATGCAGTCAAAAAAGCCTGTAAAAGGAGCTCTGACGGTTTTCACCGACGGCTCGGGATCCTCTCACAAGTCAGTCATGACTTGGAAGGACCCTCGGACCCAGAAGTGGGAATCTGAGGTCCATGTGGTGGAGGGATCCCCACAAATTGCAGAACTAGCAGCCGTCGTCAGAGTCTTTGAGAGGTTCCAGGAGCCTCTCAATTTGGTTACAGATTCGGCCTACGTTGCTGGGATGACTGTCAGAGCAGAACACAGTTTACTTAAGGAGGTCTCTAACAAAAATTTATTCGGGCTGCTCTCGCGGCTAGTGTCCCTGTTGTCCCACCGAGAGCACCCATTTCACGTGATGCATGTGAGATCGCATCAAGACCTTCCGGGTACATCAGTGAGGGGAACCGCAGAGCAGACGCCTTGGCAATGGCTGCGCAGGTGCAGTCAGCTAACATCCCTGACACCTTCGCACAAGCCAAGATGTCCCACCAGTTCTACCATCAGAACGCCCCAGCCCTCCGGAGGATGTTCCACCTACCTCTAGAACAGGCTCGGGCAATCGTGGCGACATGTCCCAATTGCCAGACCTATCAGCTGCCCTCGCTCCATCCAGGGGTAAACCCCCGAGGGCTAGCTGCAAATGAAGTTTGGCAGACCGACGTTACCCATATCCAAGAGTTCGGCAGACTCAAATATGTACATGTCTCTGTAGACACGTTTAGCCATACTGTGTTCGCCTCGGCCCACACGGGCGAAAAGGCGAAAGACGTTCGCAAACATCTTCTAATGGCGTTCTCTGTCCTAGGTACCCCCAAAAAGATAAAGACGGACAATGGCCCAGCGTACACCTCTGCCTATCTCCGTAGTTTCCTCCAGGAGTGGGGGATTGCCCACGTCACCGGCATCCCTCACTCCCCTACGGGGCAGGCCATCGTGGAGAGGACTCACGGTACACTTAAGAGAGTCCTCTACCAGCAGCAGGGAGGTGCAGAGAAGAAATCGCCCATTGAGCGACTCTGCAAGGCGCTCTTCACGATTAACTTTTTAAATTGTACACCAGAAGAGCCCGTCCCCCCTGTATTCCGGCACTTTACTAATTCGACCAACTCCAAATTAAAAGAACATCCGCCGGTGCTGGTAAGAGACCCTGAGACCCATGAGGTTGAAGGGCCTCTCCCACTGATTGTCTGGGGCAGAGGGTACGCATGTGTGTCCACCCCAGAGGGGCCGAAATGGATCCCAGCTAGGTATGTCCGACCCTACCGGGGGCCTAAGCAGAGAAAGCGAGCTTGTTTTGCAGAGACAGTTCCACCCCAGTCTCCGCAAGAAGAAGGTTTCCAAGCCACGGAGGCTTGGAAGAAAAGGAGAAAAAATGACTTGCCCAGCTTAGACGACCCTCCGGCATCTCAGCAAGAAGAAGTCCCAGAGGAAGAAGACACCAGAGATGTCAGAAGGCAACCATTCTCAGCAATACCATGGACTATACACCCCCTTTTACCCTTCCCCAACCTACCCCTCTGACTTACCTTTTGTGTGTCCCTATCCCTGTTACCTACCCATCCAAGAGAAAGGGGGGAGAGAGGGGGAGTTTATGTTAGAGTTACCTTTTGTCGTTTGGATCACCTTTGTTAGATTTTAAGGTTTTTCTTTCTCAGTCTACCCATCAGAGATCCCCAAGGAAGATGGAGCCAGTCTGGATTTTCATTAGGGTCCTGTTTCTCCTGGAAATTCCGGCGTCTGCCCCGTGGCTGGTGCAGCAGCCTCGAGAAAACGTGTGGGTCACTCTGGCAAAATCCATCGGCCAGAGTGACTTCTGCCTTCACGTCGACTCAGCGAACGGCCTGATTAGCACCTGCCTGAACTCCTCTCAGACGAGGAGGCAACCAGGCAGGCGACGCTCCAAAACAGGGCCGCCATAGACTATCTGCTGCTGCTCCACAACCACGGGTGCGAAGAGTTTGAAGGACTGTGTTGCTTCAACCTTTCATCTCACGCCCAATCCATCAAGTCCACAATCCAGGAGATGCGGGACCAGATCCACCAACTCAAGACGGAGGGCAAGGACTGGCTCGACAGCCTCTTCACCAGCTGGGGGATCTCTAGCTGGATTTCACAAGTTTTACGGACTCTGTTTTGGTTTTTGTTGACTCTTTTCCTTGGACTTTGTTCCCTAAGTTGTGTTAAGTGTTTTGTTATCTCTTTAGTTAACCGCGCATTGCCTTTAAGTAATAAAAACGGGGGAGATGTGGCAGTGGTGCAGGTTACCCCAGAAGAAGAATTTCCAATGAGAAAGCCCTGGGGGGAGGAGGAGGGCTCCCCCGAGGTAGAGCAAACAATAGTTTAGCCCAGAAGAGGCTGGGCTCGAGACAGGCTAATACCCCCAGGGCTCATTGGGGAGCACCACCTGCCCATCTGAGTTAGTCACCCCCAGTTTCCTAGAGAGTTCTCAGTTACTCGGTTGTTCATTGTATCACTCCCCTGTCTGTAACCCTCGCTCATCCCCCTTCTATCCCTGGTTTGCTCCCTGTCCCCTGCTCCTCCCCAGTTCCTCCCCTCTGCTACCCGGTGATTGGTCACCGGGGGAACAATAAAAGATCATGTCCCAGGGGAATCGAGGTCCTCCGATCCCCGGTGCCACAGAGTGCAGAACCTCGTGTCTGTGTCTCTTCATTCCTGGGTTGGAGGAACCCCCTGAGGTGTGGGAGAGTTCGCCTACCGAGCAGCTAGCAGGGAGCAAGGGCAAGAGTCGCTCGGCGATTGGGAACGAGGCTGGCCCCCGAGGACCCAAGTCGCATCCGCCTTTGCTAGTAGCCACCTCCACTCCACCGAGGAGGCAGGTGGACGGCCACAGCTATGGACTTCTTTCTTCACCCCAAAATCCTGATTTATTATGGACCTCACTCAGGGTGCTGACCTACCATTTATGTTCGATTGGCCTGGCCACCCATGGGCTGTCTTCAGATCTTCCTGGCCCCCCACAGACCCAAGAATTGCTAAGGTTAAAGGTTTTTCTACTTCTTTTCTTAAGACTAAAACATTATTTTCCTACCTCTGGCCTAAACTTAACAGACAATATAAAGGTAAGATTATTAAGAAAAACATTCTAATGGTGCAATCTGATCTCCTCATCTAATTCTTACGTTGTGTTCTGCAACACCCGAGGCGAGTGAAGGTAAAGAAAGCACTTAACATAAAGGAAAGAGCGACAACAAGGATTGGACCCCAATAACTGGACATCCAAAAGCAGGGATGGCCAGACATTATTTCACCAGACAGTCTCTGGGTAGGCACACAGGGCTTCATCCGATGTCAACGCATTGACTACTGCTCTGGAACACTCCTGTAGAGTGTCAGTCGCGGTCTCCCATCCTTCTCCTACAGCTGAGATGTCCAAATCTCCTAGGCTTCAGAGACCTTGACACAAGTCTGATGGGTCCTCCTGTGCTCACCTGTCTTGACAGCTGTTTCTGTGGTCAGTAACACTTGAAATGCCCACGTCACTTTGCCACCAGTGGTGCTTCTTCCCACTCCTTAACTAGGACTCAATTTCCCAGTTGGGTGTTAGGAGCAGCAAAGTCCAAAAGCAGCCTCGGTGCTAACTGGGCCTCCTTTCAAAGAGATTGCACAGGACACAGTATCCTGGCCACATACTGGTATAAATATACATCCTCACCTCCCCACTGCAATGAAAATTAGCAGGGTAAGAATACCAAACAATTCAAAGGCGAATAAATATTTCCTTGGGTTTGGCTCTTATTCTTGCCGAAGCTAGTGGCAAAATCCATACCCACGGCATTTTAGTTTCTGTCACTAGCTTCAAAGGGTGTTTATTCCTCCATTCATCCTTTCTACTTAACCTGAATTTTCAGGGTACCAGGGAGTATGCAAGGCCCACTGAATTACCAAAGTAGCTATAATCCCTTGAAGGATCCCCCTTGTAGTGGTTTGAGTTTTCCAATTCAACTTTCTGGCCAAACGCCAGCACACTTACCAAAATTTACTCCATTTTGCTGTGAAAAAAGGATTAGGAGTAGGCAGCGCAGGCTCAAACTTTGAAGAATATAACAAAAGATTATTAACAGACCTGAAAAGAAAGGAAAACAAACAAGAACCAGAACAAAACCCTCAGAACACCTCTCTCCCCCCACTTCTCCATTTCTTTCCCACGGACAACACAAAAAGACACTTAGACTTTAAGTCATTTTACCACCTCTAAAATAGTCTTTTTTCAGTTCATTTAGGGAGAGAAGTTTCTCTTGCTTATACTATGGATTTCTCCAAAAGAAATACAGTTTTCTATGGTTCCAGCCTGTGGCAGGATGTCTACCCCCATCACCTATTCCACCTGTGTACCACACATAAGGGTGCATAAAGAGATAACCTAAGGGCAGGAAGGCCCAACAGGGGTTATCTCTGGTGCCAGAAGGCTCAAGCCTCAGATAAGAATTAACATCTTAGTCTGCAGAGCTGATGGAAGGAGAGATAAGGGAAAAATTACTGACTTAAGAATCATGGTTTTACACTATAAAAGATGCACAAGCTAACACTGAGGTAGAAGTCTCTCACACCCTAAAGCGTTTGAAGCTTCTCCCCTGTGGTAGTTTGAAAGCAAATCAGTGAGAGGCTCAAAGTCAGAACTACAATTTAATAGGAAAAATGTAATAATACAAAAACACTGACAGAGTCAGAATACAACCTGACACCCTGTCGGTCAGGGTGTTGGTAGTAGTCCACTTAGAAGGTGGTTGCAGTCTTCTGGGAGTGATAGATGTGATTCTGTTGAAGCAGTGATCCTGAGAAAGGTGTTGTTCTCCTCTGAAGGTCCAGTGGTGGTGTAGAAGGGTCTGGTCTTCCTCTGGGAATCCAGTGGAAAAGCTGCCCTGTGGTGCTTCAAATCTCAGTTTATATGCAGATCGGGATAGATTGGTTCCTCCCCCTGGGCGGGGCATCTCACAATGGGATGATGGGCCACTAGCTGCAGTGCTGGGGATCAGTAAAGTGCCCCATCCGGCCCCAACGACCGGCCCATTAGCAAACCGTTCTGCGGCCATCAGGAAACACTCCCCCACCCGGCCCCAACATCCCATGAAGATGGTGATAGAATACATACCACTGTAACCGAAGACATCCCCGAAGTTTGGACGCAGGCTTCATGGTTACTTCCCTGGGGATTGAGGGAAAGGATCTCAATGTGCTGCACCAGCAATTGGATGGTAAGATACATAGAATGCTAAGCTTATGCTATTTCTTTGCTAGCTGTGACTGAAAAAGGTACCATTCTAGGGCATGGTATATGTTAAACAAGTAATAGTCTTTCTTTTTGTTTAATTCCTGTGTGGCATTGGTTTGCTTTTAAGTCTTATATCTGTTAGTTTCCCCATCTATTAATAAATGATTCATTCTATAATAGACAGAATCAGTCATCATTAACAGAACTTATACACAGAAGTGGTTTTGGGGGGCTGGTTACCTCAGTAAGGTTACTACCTACTGCCAGAGGCCTGGGCAGGAGGCAAAGACTGATTTTAACTCCCACATCCATTCGTAACAATTTTGGCGTAGTCGGCAGGATGATGATATATGATTCAAACAATCAGACTAAAGACTTATCAAACTATTTACGGGAGCACAGTGTTATTCTTCTTCTAGTACACAACTGGTTTGAGTGGGAAAAATTCCAGGAGAACATAACTGGAGAAAACGTAATTGCTCTTACACTTGCATCATGTTTAAAAGCTGCATGTGAATGGCAAAAAGAAATTATAAGAGAACACAACAAATTAAAACAAGAGCTGAGAGAATCCAAGGAAATAACCAAAACCTTGGAAGAAAAATTGGAATTAACATCACTAAAAACCCCCGACTCTGTGGATGTTAAAGAAATTCCAGAGTTGATAACATCACCTGGGGATGAAAATCATGATATTCAGAGAAACTCTGATGAAATTGGTGATTCAAATGTTGAATTACATCCTAACCAAAACACCAAACCTCTACCTCTTAAAGAGAGAGGAAATCCAGAACTTAAAATGAAATTCCTAATTAAAGCTGAACTCTCCAAGGGACCCCAAGGTGATCAGAGGAAAAATATGTTCACAACATCTCCCTCCTGTTCACTACCACCACCAAATCTCCAAGAAAAGTATAAACATCTGGGGAGATTTTGTTTCACAGGGAAAAAAGAAATATTATGGGATGATATAGAAAGTTACAGATTCTGGGCTGTGAGTATGCTGCTAAATCATGAACCGACCCCTCCTGACTTAATAAGTACACACCAGCCAGGAGGAGCAATGAAGTCAGCTAAAAATACCTTTGCTGCTGCTGCAAAAATCAACTGTTTGTAAATAAAAACCTGCAGATGTATGTATCTGAAACTCTGCAGAGATGATTCTTACCTTCCTGAAAAGAACTCCAAATGTGCTAAGATTGTTCAGTAGAGAAATGGATAAGTATCCTTATGTAATAAATACCTACGCCCAATTTATAATAATGGCAAAGGCAGGCACATCCAGGGTAGTGCAATAAATGGGTACGCCCAATTTAAGGTCAAACAAGGATAAAATTTATTTCGTGTCCGAGAGTTCAAACACCCAATGCCACGATCGAAAAGGGAGACAGTGCCAAGCCCGGGGTTGACACTGGGTGAATGCAGGTCTGACCTCTGTCGCATCAGACCTCCCTCTGTTCACGCCGACTGCTTCCAACAGCTGGTTTATATACAGTTTTGACCATAAAGTCCGGATTTTGGGTATTGTTTCTGTCACTCAGCATATTCATGAAGCATGCTATTCATGAAACTGAGGTGGACAAAAACGCATCCTGTGTTTGATTGATTTCTCATCACCAGGGGATGTTATCTGATGGCTCATGATGTTTCTTATCCTGGTCCGATCTGGTCGTTAACACCTGAGCTGGGAGGGGATTTTCGGAGATGGTCGATCAGTTCTGCCATCAGCTCTGCCGGGAAATTCTCCTTGGAAAATGTAGATATCAGGAGTCGGCTTAATGCTTTCCCCATGTGCCGCCGTTCCCTGTAGTGCTGTTTTTGGAATGTAAATCAGTTCCCTGGGCGAGGCCACAATTCTTTTCTTGGGCAGGCTCTGCTTGTTCTAAAACTGGTTACAACTAAACCTTTTTTACTATATATTTCGATATTACATATTCGAGCACGAATTTCCCGCTTTTATTTATAACACTTAGCTCCTTTTGGATAGTTGGGGGAGGAAAAGCGACAATTGAAATTCTTCCTCTCACAGAAAAAAAAACCAAAACCCTAACACTTTTTTACAGCAGAGAAAAAACCCTAAAGCTGGACCCTCAAACCAGCTTCCCCACATTCCTGCATGATAACAACTTCTAATTACTCTTGTCTCTTTAGTGAGAGCGGAGAAAACCTTTAAAATTTGTAACTAACACCAAAGTGTGAAATATCTTTCAAATACTCCTACAGGAGGCAAAAACCTGAATTTGCGTTTTAAAAGGAGTAAAATTAGAATTAAACTAACTCTAATGAAAAATGTTATCTCTTACACTACTAAAATCATGATATAAACCCTTTCCAATGCGGGTGCCCCTAGTGCATTTACACATAACAGTTTGCATGTTGACTGCCTTCAACTAAATGCCAAATTCCCTTTTTGGAAGGCAAAGTTCCTGGATTTTTTCTGTGGCAACCACCGAGTTCACTCGAATACTTTGACTTTTCTTTTAGAGTGTATCTGTATGCATAGAAATTATCTGTGTGCTTGTGTGTGTATGTGTGCGGCTGCCAAGTTCCAAATAGTGAAACAGCAACTTCAGAGATGCAAATTGACACTACTAAAGTGAGAGAGAGAAAATAGAAACTCAACTTCTCCTGCCTAAATAAATAAAAACAGTTTTCTCTCTCTCAACCCCCCAAACTCTACTTGCTTGCAAAGACAAAATTTACATACGAAAAGCATGGCAAATACTAGTGGTATCTCACTCTACAACAGAGTTAGTTAATGAATACCACTGCCTTTGCTTCAAATCCCAAAATAAAAAAAAAAAAAAAATCAACCTTCTAAAAATGGCCCCAGTATTACCGGCCTCAACTATAACTAATGTCAAATAATACCCTATACCCCTTGCAGGAAAACAAGGGATAACTGAAGTAATTTAAAAATTAGAACAGAGGGACAACATATTTAGAACAGACTCTACATACAACTCCCTTGTCTGGCCAGTAAAAAAAAAAAAAAAACCAGATGGGAGCTGGCATTTAACAGTTGATTACCGGAGACTTAACGCAAACACAGGGTCTTTGACTGCAGATATCCCCAATATTACACATCTCACTCCTTCACTGCAAGCATCAGCGCACAAGTGGATGGCAGTGTTAGACATAAAGGACATGTTTTTTATGGTACCTATTCAGGAAGGAGATAAACCCAAGTTTGCATTTACTTAGGAAGAAACACAACACATCTAATTGTCTTCCCCAGAGGTATAATCACTCTGCAACTATCAATCACAATGCTTTAGCAGAACTCCTTCAGCAAATAAAAATCCAGGAAGGAGTACAACTTTACCAATACACTGATGAATGTGTTAGTAGGGGGAGAAGAAGAAAACACAGTGAGACTTACAGCACAAGACATGTGGAATAAACTGAATGAAGAGGGAATAGAAATACCCTCAACTAAGTGTCAAGGATCCTCTAAAGAAGTTAAATTCTTGGGTACCTGGTGGGTAGCAGGCCAAGCTGTAATTCCAAATGAAACAATTACAAAATTGGATACTTTATCTACCCCCACGACAAAAAAAAAAGGGACTGCAACAAATCATGGATGCTCTAGGATACTGGAGAAATCATGTCCCTGGATTTTCTATAATAGCAAGACCCTTATACACGCTATTGAAATAACATCAAAAGTGGGAGTGGTTAGATAACCACAAACAAGCTTTACAAACACTAATAGAAGAATTGAAAACATACCAATCACTCGAACCAGTTCACCCCAGTGATCCTATAATAGTTGAATGAGGTTTTGCTGAACATAGAACTTACTGTAACTTGTTTCAAACAGAACCACATGGGCCAAATAGCCACTAGAGTTTAGTTCTACAACATTAAAAGATACTGAAAGAAGGTACACTGATTGGAAAAAGAGATTGTTACAAAAGGAAGATTTGAATGCTTTTTTTACAGATTAAGTCCTCATAAATCCATATGAGTTAAAACTCATGCAAAAACCCCAAATGTTACAAACCTATTGTAAAAACCAAGTGGATTAAGTACAAATTAATCCACAATACTGACATCAATTTGATAAATATTTGTACCTTATGTATACAACACAAAACAGAGACTAACCAATAACTAGAAAGATGTGTAAAGACTTCTAGTCAACCTGGTAAATAAATTATATCAAAACTCTAAAAACATCTAGTGGTTACAAGTACATACTAACAGATGTAAAAATTATATCTGAACTATTAAAACCACAAAGAGCAAACATTCCAATACAAAAACTACTATCTCAAGACTTAAAGACTAATTTTCCAGTCTCCCCATCCTAAAGCTCTATACGGTGACACTCTTGCCTCTGTGGAAGTTTGGCATTACTCTAAAACAAAGCAAGTTTCCCAATGAAACCTCACAAACGTCTCCTACTCTGCCCCCATGCAGCAACAATGAGTATAGCACTGAGTTTACAACTAGAGGCCGAAGAGGGAACCACTACTATAACTCTCTGGGGAAAAAAATATCTATTATTGCTTAAGTTCTATTGTTTTAATTTCTCTAATAACCTTGAATGTTTAAGTATATCCTCACTAGACAAAAGCTAGGTGTGCATCCAGATGTGGAACAAGAAACCATTCAAGAAGCATTAAAAGGACAGTCCACTACCTGTACAACGGTGAAAGCTACTGAAATTCCTGAACTCCTCTAAGTGAATAAAAACAACTCTAGACACACAAAAGAATCTACAGGACTGGACTGCACAGTAACTAATGAATCTCCTACAACGAGAAATGTTAATTGTAATATTACTTACATTCTTATATTTACAAATCAATGTTTTTAATAATACTGAACAACTAATTAACTACCCTGAAAAAACTTTGCAATTAGGCATTAAACTGGTTGGTGTAATAATTGTAGTTTTAAAATTAATATTTAATGTATGGGTTGTATTTCAAATCTGCAAAACTGGATCCAACGAAATATGTAAGTCTAGTGATAACCATTTCTTCTAAAAATCCCATTAAAAATATGTTTACATTTGCTTGGGTAACATTAATTCCTTATTTAGTACTACTGGAGTACTAAATGATTTAATAATTTAGTTATTTTAATTTAGTTGTTTTAGTTGATGTTTATATATCACATCATTTTACAAATATCACTACAGAATATTTGCACCTTTACTCTAATTGTCACAGTAGATGAAAGGGGCTTCACCCTTAATATAACATTGACTTAGATTTTCAAAATCAACTTTGATTACTTCTCCCTTTCTACCTCTTCAAGGTAGAACATAAATAAAATTGAACTTCAGTAGATCCTTAATTTCCCTGAGACAATCAAACCATTATGTAATACAATATAGATATATATATGTATTTTTGCTTAAATTATTGTAGAATTGTCTAACACTTATTATCTTAAACAAACTAAACTCCACTAAAGAAAAGGACTGCACCAGAAACATAAGGAGAAATGAAAAGAGTCACCGACCATCCACTGAACTGCTTCAGTCACTACAACCAAATAACTGCCTCCATAAATTCTCATTTGTTCCTGATGTACACCTCATACTCCTGAGGCTTCAAGATTCACGGGGTGGAGGAACAACCTACCCTACATGGACTAATAGATGAACTGCGCTTAAACCATCATGTACACTCTAATTGTAATACCATATCTTAGATGTATAGGTGTTACATAAACTGAAACAACAGGTGCTCCTTATCAATGTTAATACAATATCTTTTGAAGAAATAGTACAATGTGGTGGTGCCTGAGGTCCCGAAGGGCTCGGTCCCCCCTGAGAAGCTGTGGAATAAAGGTGCCCAAGTTTAAAGTCTCCCCTGGGGCGGGGACACAGGTGGCTTGCCCTGCAAGTGGTCTGCGTTTCTCAGGGGTGATTCCCTTTTTCTCCCTTAGTTTAAGCACCTGCCACTCTCCCGACAATCATTCTTGTGTTCTAGAAAGTTCTGTTTCATTCGGTAGTTAGTTGAATCCCCCGGTTGCCTGTCATCCCCTCTCCTCCCCCTCTCCTTCCCGGTTAGTCCTGGTCCCCTGGTCCCTCCCTGGTTCCTCCCTCCTGGTGTTTGATGACTGGATAATGCCCTCACAATAAAAGTCTGTGCACTGAGCTGTTCGGGGTCTTATGATCCTAGATGCCAGAGCGCAGTTGGACCCCACGTCTCTGCGTCTCTATTACTCTAGACAGAAGATCCCTCCCTATCCCTCCGGCCGCTATAGAGATATCTTGCTCTCTAAGAGCTACCTGCGGCTGGGAACACACAGATTCCCGCAGCAGCGAACCGGCGCTCCGGCGGTCAGGGACGCTGGCTGCAGCCGCCGACGGGTCGCTAGCCAAAGACCCTGGGGATAGCTGTCCGGCCTGAACACCGGCGACTGCGGCAGTACAACTTAGGAAAACAATGTATATCAAAAATACTCTAAGATAGTGCACACATATATATGAAAGTGTATGCTTTTATAGCATGGAGGCAAGAGATGCCTGCACTATCACTCCATGAGCTAAAACCAGTGACTCTAAGTCACGGGGTGAATTGTGGCAGGACAACTACACCCATCACCTCCTCCTCCTGTGTGCCACAGATAACGGGTGCAAAAAGAGATAACCCAAGGGCAGGAAGGCCCAGCAGGGGTCATCTCTGGCACCAGAGGGCTCAAGCCTCAGCCTTAGATTACCATTCCAGTGACCAGCTGTCCTGGTTTGAAGGACAGGTGTCTGTTAAGGAAGGCAGGAGCCTCCCTTGGAATGGGAAACTGTAACCCCTCTCCCTCCGAATTATTGTAAATTTGAAATCAAGAGGCTCTCAGGCAAAGATATGGGAATAGGAATAACAGTTCTTTACTAATATCTAAAACAAGGCTAACAAATAACAACAACTATAACGTTAACCAACAAACAGAACCAGAAACCCAGTGGCAGCCTGCTCGGCCTCAGGCACCCTTTGGTGCAGTTCCAGTCACAGCCTGCAGGGGGTGCGCTGGGTGTGATGATTCCCCGGTGGCTGCAGGGGGCTCTCTGGGTGTGATGATTCCCCGGTGGCTGCAGGGGGCACTCCAGTGTGAGCTCAGGTAGTACACGGCAAATGGCAGCTGCCCGAGGCAGAGAGGGATGGAGGAGAGCCTTTGTTCCACAGACCCTCGGGGGGGGGGGGGAGGGGAGGGCATCTGGTGTCGGTACCACAGCAGGATCCCCGGACACAGGGAGCTGGGACGGTAAGAGGTCCCGACATGCAGGGGGAAGCCCCACTACAATGCAGCGAAGAAACTCGGAGCGGCGAGGAGGAGCGGGGCAGAGGCACGCTGGTGGCAGGCAGCTCCCAATGGGGCAGAGGGCAGAGACTCACAGCAGACAGACCGGCAGCTCCGTGCTGGCTTCTCAGGGGCCGTGGGTTCAGCAGACAGCAGCTCCGACTGTCCAGCTCCGAGGGTCCCGAGCAAGAGGGCGTGACCTCCCCCTGCCCTTGCTTTTCAGTCTCTGTTGCAGTTGTCATGGCAACGTCGGCCCCGGGCTCCCGGAAGGAAGGGTGGTGGGTGAAACCATCTCGTGGAGAGAATCCCCCGGGAGCCATCCCGACCTTGGTTTAGTCCATTTAGTTTAGGTTACGCCTCTGTTTGATAATTTGTTAGTTGTGTTGTCTGTCAAGTTCTGTATCCTCCCCTGTTTCTGGAAAGCTCTGTGCAGGTGCATCTCGGATTGGTCCCTGAACCTTTCTCCCTCCCTCCCTTACTCCCGGTTGGTTTGTGAGTCCTCTCCCCACCCCAACTCCTCCCCCTTGCTCTGCCGTGATTGGTTGCTTGAGTTGTTTATCCGTCCCTGCACAGCCTTGTCCGGTGCCATTGTGCTTGGGATGAGGTTCAATAAACGTTCCTGTTGCCCAGCACAGTCGCCGCTCCTTATTGCCTTGATTTCGCAGCTACTGGTAGCAAGAACCCACGCTTGCGAACACCGACACCTCAGCACTTGGAATATCGTTGCTGTGGGCAGGGAAACCTTAGCCCTGGTGGCGCCCGGGTGGCTGAGGCAACCATCTAGCAGGTGGCCACGAGGCCGCGAAGCCACGAGGTACACTTATTATTTTTAATAAGTGGCGCCCAACGCTGCTGCTACGCAAGTAGCTTCAGAAGAGGACTCTCTGTATACTGAGAAGACCCTGTTGGAGCGCTCCTTGCTACGTGTCCTGAACCCTCTTGTGGAGGTACGGACTCGTAGAAAAGCCGGCGACTCCCTCGACCTCGACCGACTGAGGCATCGAGGTGAAACCGAGCTCATCAAGGCACCTCACATCTCTCGTTTGTGGATTTACTTTGGCGGTCGTCACGAGGAGCAGGAGCCTCAGACATTGAAAAAAGCCCTGCAGGTTGCCGCGGAGGTCGAGTGTCCCTCCGGGTGAGTTAACCGCCACGTTTTCTACTTTATTTTTAGAGAGTGGGGAATTAACCTCTCTTGTTATAGGATGGGCAACCATCAAAGCAAGAGGGAGAAGGAGCTAAGTTTTTTGCATTATAGTTTAAAATACCGTTTGATTGATTCGGGGGAAAGTTTTGATAAAAAGTTACTTAAAAAGTTTTTGAAATGGGTACTTGGGAACATTCCTTTCGTTCATCCTAATTCGGTTTTTACGCTTTTGTTTTGGGATGACGTCGGGGAAAAATTAACCGATAGATTTGAGGGGGGAGATTTTTCAGTTAAACGGTTTTTTGAGTTGCAGACTTTAATTTATAATGTTTTAGTTAATGAGTTTGGGGAGGGTTCGAGTGCGGTTGACGTTAGTTCCCCTACCCCTGATCGTGTCCCTGAACCCCTCATTCCGCCCCCCTCTATCCCGGTGGCTGACCATGCGCCGGTACGCCCGTCTCGCGAAAGCAAGCGGGTTGAAATCGGAGACGATGGAAGTCTCCACCGAAGCACGGCAGTCACCAACCCTTTCTGCCCTGAGTCTGGCCAGCTCAGGGTGGACCCATTCCTCACAATTTACCCCAGTTCGCCGTCCCCAGTTGCGCCCGTTGCGCGGATTCCCCCTCCGAGTTATAGTAGTTTTGAATTTAAGGGAACGCCACAAAATGGCGTCGGGAGAAATTTTGCTGCGCCATTGCAAGATGGCGGATTGGGACTTTTGCCGCAATGCGGCAGCGGTTTGGACTTTGGCGCGCGCGCGAACCGGAGTGACGCGAATCCCTTCTACCCCGCCCCCTCCTCCCTAGCCCCCACCCCCGCGTTGAGTGACACGTCGGTCACACCCCCTGCGGCTGATGATGTCATTGCGTCGGGGCCCCTCCTTCCTCCCGCCCACGAAGTTCCCCGCCCCCTTGGTCGCCCCACCCCTTACCCTGTAACTCCCACCCCAGTCCCGCCTCCAATCCCGCCCAGATCCGCCCCTGCCGGGAACCCCGCCCCTCCTGTTGGCGTGCCCGCCCCCTTGTTTACCCACGCTGTACCCCTTCCGGTTTCCCACGGTCTACCTTCCGGTTCCCACGGTCCTACCCCGGAAGCGGGAAGGGATGAGGCCTATCTCACCAGGGCCTCCGAGGCCTATACCACCGGGGCCTCTCCCCCATCGCAGTTGTCGGTAGCCGTGCCCTTGGCGGCACCGGTGACGTACAACCAGCAACGTAACACCGCGCGGTGGAGCCCATACAGCAATGGGTAATTAAGGATATTTGCAAAGCGAGTCAGGAGTTTGGGCGCGTGTCTCCCTATTTGAAGGGGTTGATAAACGCCACGTTTGAAACATCGTTGCTAGTACCACACGATTTAAAACTCCTGATGTCGAGCCTTTTAATCGAACCGGATTTCTGGGTTTGGGAAAGCAGGTGGCACAGGGAGCTGCAAAAGTTACTTGCCACCTATCGCGGTGACCCAGCCAAAGCTTCCCTCACTATGGAACACCTTAGTGGGGAGGGAGCGTTTTCTGAACCCGGGGACCAAGCCAAAAACATTCCGGCTGAAGTCCTTAAAGACGTACAGCGGGCAGCGCCATCGGTGCTGTTTGGTTTAGCCACTGACGGTGACCCTGCTCAGGGTTACACCACCATAAAGCAGGGTCCCCAAGAGAGGTTTGTTACCTTTGTAAATAGACTTTGGGAGTCCGTGGCGCGTGCAGTTACCAACCCGGTCGTGCAAAAAGAGATGCTAGTGGAACTTGTTAGGGAGAACTCTAATGAGGAGTGCCGTAGGGTCATCGAGCTGATGCCTTGGGAGCCTCCGCCTACCATCGAGCTTATCACTGAGCGCTGCTCCCAAGTGAGGTTGCCAAAGCCAGAGACCACCCCTGACTTGGCGAAAGTAAAACCCAAACCCACGCATTCCTATGGTGTCACAGCAGCGCCAGCTGAAAAACGTTGTTATAACTGTGGGAAGTTAGGTCATTTTGTCAAAGACTGTAGACTCCCTCGCAAAGGACATTTTAACTGCACTAACTCTGTGAATCCCGAGTTACCGGCAGGTACCGCCTCTCATCAAAACAACGTGACAGTCCAACCCACGCCGTGTTCCTGTTGCCACTCCTTGGGAAACGGGAAGGGGAGCGCGGGTCAGTGCCGCGCTCCGCAATAAATAAGCTAAACGCTGCACCTGGGGAGTCCACGACACCGACTTCACCAACCTACAGAGGACGCACGAGACTTCAACAGCCGGCGCGTCCACATTCGACAACGCGGCACTCTGCAGAGCCCTCGCCGAGTGACTCCAATCGCCTGGATGTGGTGAGCTCGTTCGTTTTACATCTCACGGACACTACACCTCACCACGTTGCTGTGGAACTGATAAATGCACCACACCACCCGTGCACATTACTTATAGTGGGAGATTCTATAAGAGGTCCCCAGGACTTTTTGTTATTCCAGAGGTGAAACTTTATCAACCTAAAAAACCAATCGGTGTCACCATCATGTTAAATACCACACCCTGGTTTTTGCCTAAAGGGACTTGGCTAGGCCAAGCACTGATCTTACCCGAGAACATCCCTAGGGACACACGAACTCCGTTTGTATGGTGGACCCAGGTAGTTGGTACAGACAAACCATTCACTGACTGTAAGCTTATTAATGGCCAGAGTTCTGTCACCAGGGCAGGAATGATAGATACGGGATCTGATGTTACTATCATTGCTGACACAGAGTGGCCATCTGACTGGGGCA
The DNA here is from genome assembly GCA_034509425.1 of Eopsaltria australis. NCBI lineage: Eukaryota > Metazoa > Chordata > Aves > Passeriformes > Petroicidae > Eopsaltria > Eopsaltria australis. The sequence continues at coordinate 80,112 of JAVTVJ010002318.1, read as the reverse complement.
CCAAAAACTTGAACGAATCCCTAAAGGGAGTCGGGGGAACAGTGTCTGCTAAAAGGGCGAAATCGGACATTCTTATCGAGGGTCCCGATGGACATGTAGGGACCGTGAGGCCATTCATAGTTTCCTCGGGTTTTACACTGTGGGGCAGAGACCTGCTAGACCAGTGGGGCGCGAGGATTGAGATCCCTCCGCCTCAGGATTTTTAGTGGGGGCCACCTCAAAGCGCGCTGAGCTGCAAGTTCCACCCATTAAGTGGCTCTCTGATAAACCCATCCGGATGGAGCAGTGGCCCCTACGAGGTGATAAGTTAAGCGCGCTCCACGAACTGGTCGACGAACAGCTGAGACTAGGTCGCATTACACCATCCCACAGCCCGTGGAACTCTCCGATATTTGTAATAAAAAAGCCCAAATCTGACAGTTATAGACTACTGCACGACCTTCGTGCCATTAATGCGGTGATGGAGGAGATGGGCCCCCTGCAGCCTGGACTCCCATCACCAGCAGTGTTGCCAAGGGGGTGGCCCGTCACCATAATAGACATTAAAGACTGTTTCTTTAGTATCCCCCTCCATCCTGCAGATGCTCCCAAGTTCGCCTTCACAGTGCCTGCGATCAATCGGGAGGAACCCGTGAGACGCTACCATTGGCTCGTCCTCCCCCAGGGAATGAGAAATTCCCCCTCCCTTTGCCAATGGTACGTCTCCGGGGTCCTCTCTCCGGTACGAAAGGCATTTCCAGCCGTCCGCATCCTGCACTACATGGACGACATACTCGTCTGCGCACCTTCGCAAGAACAGCTACAACCAGCCCTGACTGCAGTTCTCCAGGCCATCGAGAACGTCGGTATGAAGGTGAATCCTAAGAAAATACAGTCCACGTCACCTTGGAATTATTTGGGGTCACGTATCACCAGCACCTTTATTGAGCCTCAACTGATGAAACTTCCTGAAGAGCCTGCCACGCTTCATGAGTTGCATCAGTTGTGTGGATCTATCAATTGGCTGCGACCCTTCCTAGGACTGAAGAACACCGACTTGCAGCCTTTGTTTCAACTCCTACGGGGAGGCCGTGCCCTGGATGCACCCATTCAATTCACCACGGAGGCAAGAGGGGCAGTTGGTAAAGTACTAACAGCACTACACACAAAACAGACACATAGGATTAACCCGGTTCTTCCCTTCCGTTTCAGCATTCTAGGGAAGAACCCGAAATACCATGGGTTAATATTTCAATAGGATGAGCAGGTGAGGGATCCCCTCCTGATAGTGGAGTGGATATTCCTACCTAATACGCCATCCAAAACAATCACGACGCCACAAGAGTTGGTGGCCGAGCTTATAATCAAAGCTCGCCAGCGTCTCCGTACCCTATCTGGCTGTGATTTTGCGTGCATCCAAACCCCCTGGAAGAGAGATCAATTTGAGTCTGTCTTCCAGGAGAGTGAACATCTCCAATTAGCTCTGGAAAACTTCTCCGGTCAAATTGGGCACCAAAAGCTAAAACACCATCTTTTTAATTCGGAATTTCATTTGGCCCCAGAATTTGTTCAAAGTAAAACTCCAATTCCCGATGCCCTAACCATTTTCACAGACGGCTCTGGGTCCTCCCACAAGGCTGTGCTGACGTGGGAAAATCCAGAGACCCTCGAGTGGGAAGAGGAAATTCTGGTGGTTGAGGGTTCTCCTCAAATTGCTGAGTTATCCGCCGTTGTTAAGGCATTCGAGCGGTTCCAGGAGCAACAGATAAATTTGGTGACAGATTCGGCCTATGTAGCGGGGATTGTTTCCAGGATTGAACATTCTCTATTGAAAGAGGTGAGTCATCAAAGACTTTTTGGGTTGCTTGCATCTTTGTTACAGCTCCTTTCCCACCGCAAGCATCCCTTCTTTGTGATGCACACAAGGTCACACACCAACCTACCCGGTTACATCGCAGAAGGTAATCAGAGAGCTGATGCATTAGCGATGTCTGTGCACAATTGTTCAGTTCCTGACGTTGTGGCACAGGCACGTTTAAGCCACCAGTTCTACCATCAAAATGCCCCTGCCCTCCGTAGGATGTTTAACCTGTCCTCAGAGCAGGCTAGGGCCATAGTGGCAACATGTCCGTCCTGTCAGAAACATCAGATTCCTGCCTTCAACGCTGGGGTCAATCCCCGAGGTCTCCATTCTAACGAGGTATGGCAAGCAGACATAACCCATTATGCACCTTTTGGTCGTCTTAAATATATTCATGTATCAACTGACACATTTTCTGGTGCCACCTTTGCGTTGGTTCACACCAGAGAAAAGGCAAAAGACGTTAAAAAACATTTTCTAATGGCATTTTCTGTTTTAGGAGTGCCGAAGTCTATAAAAACTGATAATGGACCCTGTTATGTTTCAGCTAGTTTTAAAAAATTTTTACAGGAATGGGGAATTAGCCATACCACCGGCATACCCCATTCCCCAACTGGCCAAGCTATAGTCGAAAGAAAACATCAGGAGATTAAACGCATCCTTGAGCAGCAGCAGCGGGGAGGGACAGAGGAAAAGACGCCCAGTGAGCGACTCTGTAAGGCGTTGTTTACCTTAAATTTTCTAAATTGTACTGATTCGGAGCCTTCCCCCCCCGTCTTTAGACATTTCACAAATTCGGCCAGGATGAAATTGGCGGAAAAACCTTTTGTGCTGTTCAAGGATCCGGAAAATGGCCAGATTAAAGGTCCAGTCGAGCTGATTGTATGGGGAAGAGGGTATGGGTGTGTTTCTACAACAGCAGGTCCCCGGTGGATCCCGGCGAGAGCAATCCGCCCATACCTCCAGAGTGACCCACAGACCCCACAGGACAACCAGAACGTCAGCTTCGCATGGAAGCGAAGAAGAAAGAAGGCGACATCATAGACTGTGTTCCAACCATGAGCAGTTAAGAGCACCAGCAACAATGCTCAAAACCTTCACCGCCCTACTCCCCTTTCCCCTTTTCCCCACCCCACACTTACCTGAATGTTCTATCCTTACCCTGTCCTTGTTGAATTTTCTGAGAGGGGAAGGGTTGGTAGAAGTCAACTTTGCTGAGAAAGAGTTGTTTATACTTACCTTCCTGTTTCAGTACACCTTGATAACAGAAGTAATGGAGCCGGAAAGGGTGACCAAAATCCTGCTGTCCCTGTGGCTGCTGGCAACGATGACTCACCGTTGGCCAGAGACATCCGGCTGGATCCTTCCGCAACCGAAGGAGAATGTGTGGGTCACGCTCGCCAAGTCATTGAAACAAGACAATCTCTGTTTGAATACGGATGCTGCCGAGAACCCCCTGTCAACCTGTCTGGTGGGTATCCCTATGCAAGAACAGGATCCTGTTCTTGCAAGTCTGAGGCCCAATTCTGTAAATTCATGGAATGCCTGGCTTGAGACTCTAAAACATGCAGTAGACGAAAGAAATTTCGATGTGGAACCCCAAGAATTGGAACTGCTGGGGTCCGCACAAGCCAAATTCTGCGTGAAATTTCAATACACACTGACGGGGAACGAGCCCTATCGGGCTCAAATTGGAGACATTAAAAGAACTAATGTGAGTCCTCACAAACGTTCCATCTATACTTTTGATAAGTGGTGTGCACATACTATTACCACACCTGCTACACCGTCGAGAGCCAGAGCACTTGGTGGTCCCCTCCGCCTACCAACAGGAGTGTTTCTTATCTGCGGGGACCGCATGTGGGCCGGGATACCGTCCCGTCCGGTAGGAGGGCCTGGCACGTTGGGCGAAGTAACCGTCATGGCCCCTGGCAAAACGCAAATTCTCAATTGGACAAAAACCAATTCGGCACGTAAAAAACGAGAAATTGACCATTGGGATGACAATTGCAATTCAGAAGTTAATCATTGGAGCTTTTCAAAGAGGGTGGTTGCTTCTGTCTTTGTGCCCTGGGCAGCAGCAGCTAAGGCCCTGGGGGAATTAGGTCATCTTGAATGTTGGCTTGGCAAACACGCCAACATGACGTCCGTGCTTTGGCCCAATTACTTCAGGACGGAGACACCACCAGACGAGCCACCTTGCAGAACAGGGCGGCTATAGACTTCTTACTCCTTGCCCATGGGCACGGGTGCGAGGAATTTGAAGGTCTATGCTGTTTCAATCTTTCATCCCACTCGCGCAGCATCCACGCCACTATACAGGGGATCCAGCAGCAGCTCCAAGATCTACATGTTGAAAGCAATGATTGGCTGCAGACCATGTTCGCACAAACCGGACTTTCATCATGGGCTACAGAACTGTTGTCCACCCTTGTTTGGATTTTAGTTATCATTTTAATTGTGCTCTGTCTGTTTTCATGTTTAAAAAATGTCCTTGTTTCTATGATTTCTCATTCTTTCTTAGAAAACAAGAAACGGGGAGATGTTGCAGTTGTCATGGCAACATCGGCCCCGGGCTCCCGGAAGGAAGGGTGGTGGGTGAAACCATCTCGTGGAAAGAATCCCCCGGGAGCCATCCCGACCTTGGTTTAGTCCATTTAGTTTAGGTTACGCCTCTGTTTGATAATTTGTTAGTTGTGTCGTCTGTCAAGTTCTGTATCCTCCCCTGTTTCTGGAAAGCTCCGTGCAGGTGCTTCTCGGATTGGTCCCTGAACCTTTCTCCCTCCCTCCCTTACTCCCGGTTGGGTTGTGATTCCTCTCCCCGCCCCAACTCCTCCCCCTTGCTCTGCCGTGATTGGTTGCCTGAGTTGTTTATCCGTCCCTGCACAGCCTTGTCCGGCGCCATTGTGCTTGGGACGAGGATCAATAAACGTTCCTGTTGCCCAGCACAGTCGCTGCTCCTTATTGCCTTGATTTCGCAGCTACTGGTAGCAAGAACCCACGTTTGCGAACACCGACACCTCAGCACTTGGAATATCGTTGCTGTGGGCAGGGAAACCTTAGCCCTGGTGGCGCCCGGGTGGCTGAGGCAACCATCTAGCAGGTGGCCACAAGGCCGCGAAGCCACGAGGTACACTTATTTAATTTAGAGAGTAAGTCATCCAAAAATCTCGACGTTGTCAAGAGGTCTTCCCCTGCTTCCACAAGGGCAATTCTGCCCCACCCTGCCAAGGAGAAAGGCCCTAGCCTTGTGCTTTGTTTCTCTTAAGTACCCAGATATCAGCTCAGCTATTTGTGTCTTAGCAACCCACGGGAAAAAAAATTCCTGAGGAAAAAAACCTAACTCCAACCTCCACCACCTAGTCAGGACAGAACCAGATGTAAAGAACATACTTTACAGCCAGGAGCCATGGTCTGTCCTGAAGCCTTTTGCTGAAGATGTCTAGTGAGACTAGAGGCCGACAACTAAGGTTTTGGAGCCAAAGCTACAGTCTGAAGCCAACTACACTCCAACAAAGAAGGAAATCTTGGCAGTCTGTAAAAGATTCCAAACTGCTTCAGAGGTAAGAGGCACTGAAGCACAACTCCTGGCACCCCGACTACCGGTGCTGGAGTGGATGTCCAAAGCAAAGATTCCCTCTACCCACCACACCACCAATGCCACATGGAGCAAATGGATTGCTCTCATCACACAGCACATCTGTATTGAAAAATTGAATCCCCCTGGGATTTTAGAGATAATTACAAATTGGCCTGAAGGTGAAAACTTTGGTCTCACTGACAAAGAAAAACAAGAGCAAGTGACAGATACTGAAGAAGCTCTACCGTGCAACCAATTGCCAGCAGAAGAAACATGCTATGGTCTTTTTACTGATGGTTCTTGTCACACTGTAGGGATGAAATGAAAGTGAAAAGCAGCTGTATGGAGCCCCATATGACAGGTTGCAGAAACTTCTGAAAGGCAAGGTGGATCGAGTCAACTTGCTGAACTCTAAGATGTTCAGTTGGCCTTGGGCATTACTAAAAGAGAGAAGTGGCCAAAGCTCTACCTTTACACTGATTCATGGATGGTAGCCAATGCTCTGTGAGGATGACTGGAAAAGTGGAAAAAGGATAAATGGCAGAGTAGAGGAAAACCAGTCTGGGATGCTGAAGAGTGGAAAGACATCGCTGCCCAGGTAGAAAAACTATCTGTGAAAGTCCACCATGTAGATACCCATGTCCCTAAGAGTCGAGCTAATGAGGAGCACCAAAACAAACAAGTAAATCAGGTTGTAAAGATAGAAGTGTCAAAAATAGACTTAGACTGGCAACACAAAGAAGAGTTGTTCCTAGTTCAATGGGCCCATGATGCCTCAGGTCATCAGGGTTGAGATGCCACCTATAAGTGGGCACGAGACTGAGGGGTGGATTTAACCATGGACAGTATCTCTCAAGTTATCCATGACTGCGAGACGTGTGCTGCAATTAAGCAAACAAAGTGAATAAAACCCCTATGGCATGGTGGGTGGTAATCCAAATTTAAGTATGGAGAGGCCTGGCAAATTGATTACATCACACTGCCCCAGACATGCCAAGATAAACGCTATGTGCTCACGATTGTAGAAGCTACCACGGGACGGTTAGAGACTTACCCTGTGCCTCATGCTACTTCCTGTAACACCATCCTAGGCCTTGAAAAGCAAGTCCTTTAGAAGCATGGTATCCCTGAGAGGACTGAGTCAGACAACGGGACCCATTTCAAGAACAGCCTTATCAACACCTGGGCTAGGGAACATGGCATTGAGTGGGTGTACCATATCCCCTACCATGCACCAACTGCAGGCAAAGTAGGGAAGTGCAATGAACTGTTAAAAACCACCTTGAAAGCACTGGGTGGGGGATCTATCAAAAATTGAGAGAAACATCTAGCAAGGGCCACCTAGTTAGTTAGCACTTGAAATTCCACCAATCGAGCAGGCCCTGCCCAGTCTAAGCCCTTGCATACAGTAGATAGAGACGAAGTCCCAGTGGTACATGTCAGAACTTTGTTAGGGAAGACTGAATCAATTCTGCCTCCAATACAGACAAACCCATCTGTAGGGTTGTCTTTGCTCAGGGACCAGGTTGCACATAGTGGGTAATACAGAGAAATGGAGAAACACGATGTATACGTCAGAAATATCTGATTGTTGGGTGAGAACCATGTGTAAATATCACTGTTTGCTGAATGACACTGCCATTGTATATATATAGCTGTATACTGTATATTGTATGTATATATATATGTGTGTGTGTATAATGTATGTGTGTGTTTAGAGTTAAAATAGATTAGCTTTGACATGGAGCTGACGATATGGGGATAAGGTATAGAATGTCCTGGGGTGAGTGTATGATGCTTGTATCCCCAATTGTCTGTTCTGCTTATGCTAAATATTAAGTTCTATAGCTTTAAGCTAGGCCCAGAAAAACAAAGAGAGTGATGGGGGGAAAGAAGACGCACGCAGTTTGTCTGCAGGAGCTTCACCTTACTCCCCTGGAATTTCTTCTAAGACTGTGTTTCGAGCTCGGACAACGAGAGAGAGATAGGGCTCTCAGTACTGTACTCTCTTGGAGTTTGCAGCAGTGCTCTCAGAGCGCTCTCAGCTTTTGCAGAGAGGCTTAAGAGTTTTTCTTTGCTTTTTTCACTATTTTTTTCCCTGTTAGCTGAAGCAGAAAGAGCTTCACTTGAACTGTGACTTTTCTTCTGGAACTGTTCAGCATTTCTCTGGTCCAAAACATCAGGACACTCATCCCCCCGATTCTGCAGCCAGGCCTGGGCACCAGCCTGAGCCCTGAAGAGACTGAGACTGACTGAGCCACACCCACAGAAGGATGCTTCAGAAAAACAAGAGGTTTAATTGTTTAATATTATTATTCTTTTTCATGCTTATGAGTACTTTGTTTGCTAAATGAACAGTTTTTTCCACTTTTCTCTAAAGAAATCTTTTCCCGAACCAGTTAGGGGAGGGGCAGCTGGAATTGGCTTTTCTAGAAGAGACCCCTTGAAAGTTTCCTCCTAAAATTTGCCTTAAACCAGGACACACATCTTCTTTAGACCCCCCTAAACTCTGTTAATGAAAATGAGTCTCAAAGAGCTGGTTTCAACCTTGGCTCCAAGAAGAACCAAGATAGGAGAGAGGCCTTGTACTCCTTGGGGCTTGGAGCCTCTGGAATATGTTTTGTCTTTCTGCCTATCAGGGTAGGTAAAAGTACTGGGGCAAGCTACAAATACAATAATAGGCTACAAAGCTACAAATATATGTGTAAGGAATATAGAGAATATATAAAAGCAAAAACCACAAAAAGCAATTTGCCACCAATTTCCCCCTTTTGAGACTCAACAAGTCTCTACCTTGTCTAGTCTCCATATTCAACCACACCATCCCATCATAGAGCCAGCAATTATGCAAAAACTAACTAAAGATATAAGTAGTATGAACTGTTCCTTTATCCAGGCCCAGTTCAGCAACCATGAGATGAGTGTATGGAAGATATATTCAAAGTTCAATGAGCCTTTTGAAAGGTTCCTGATGTAGAATTTTAGTTTGCTTCCAAATTTCAACAAAATCCTTATTAATTCTTTCACTCTGATCTACATGAGAACAACCAGTGTTAATGATTTTCTGGCTAGTAGAAAACTGAGAGCCATTCTGTTTTGCAAGACTATACCAGACAAATCATGGACTTCTTCTTGTAATGTCAAAATGGCATCTGAAGTTTACTTTTCAATATGTTCAATAACTGATGCCTTAAGATTTTAGCCTTTATATTTTCCAAATCCTGTGCTGCATTAGTGCATAACTCTAAACTTCACAAAAAGCATTAACTACTGTCTTCACACTTTGGTCAGACAAAACAATTCCTCTGGGCCTGGAATCCAAGGACACCCTACAGCCTCAGGCTCCAAAAAGTATAAACAAAAGTGAATTGGGGGGACCAAACTGGGGGAGTATGACTTCATTACCAGAAGTTGTAATTGGATAATTAACCTCTGATATGCAAATAGACCAAACTGAAAAACTTGTGACTATCGTTCATCTTGGGTGTAGCCTCTGCGATGCTTTTGACTGCCCAAGGTGTATCTATTGAAGGCCTTTAATAAATATCCACTTTAATCTCTTAACTTTGTCTAGCCTCTGTTCTAGGTAGCCACTCCAAGGCATCACTCCAAGACTGAGACGTTAACAACCTCCCTCTCCAGTTCAGTTAATCCCAAATAGGGAATGAGATCTCTGATTACACTATGGAAAAGTGTGAGACACTTAACGAGGGGAATAATGGATCTTTTCATCTTCTTCATCCATCCATTTGGATCCTCAATGTGATCAAATATTTTTATGTTGGCACAGGCCCGATCTTTATCTAGAGGCCGAACTTACCAGACCTCATTTTCACATATTCAATACCACTTGGACAAGTTGTTCTTATGAAGAGCTTTTGGATACATTTTGGACTAAAGCCACATGCAAATTTTGGGACCAAATCTGAAGCATGGTTGCCAACTGTGCAGATAACAGGCACAAAAAGAACAATTTAAATCACATCATTCTGATTTGTATCAGTCTCTTTTTTCCAGGTGTTTCAGGAGAAGAGGCTTTCTTATCTCTGGAGTAGTGAGTTCAGGGTTGTCTGCCAGCACCTTTGACAGTGGTGAGGGTAGTCAGGACTTGGGACAATCCTCTCCACTTAGCTTGTAAGGGTTACTGTCCCACCATTTAACAGACAGTCTTCAGGCTGGAACAGATGAGCAGGTGTGTCGAGTCCTATTGGTCTGGGTAACATGATGAATCTCTGGAGCTTCTGCAAAGCAGAACTTAAAGCCATTAAATACCTCTGTAAGTCAATTTTCCCCCTCACATATGAATTTTTCCTGTAATATACACAATTTGATATGGCCTGCAATGCAATATTTCATAAGGACTTCTGTTATGTCTCCACCTTGGTTGTATGCGGACTCTCAGCAAGGCTATAGGCAAGGCCTGAACCCATGCCCTGGATGCCTTTGACAAATTTTACTAATATGTGTTTTGAGGGTTCCATTCACACATTCAGCCTTACCACTCATCTGGGGTATGCAGGGAATTTTCAGATCCCAAACAATTCCCAACATTTGACTAACTTCCCTGACCACTGGGGAACCAACCCCAAAGAAACCCCAAACACTGGCATCATATGATTGAACAAAACTTTCACCACTTCCTTTGCTGTGTTAGTGCAACAGGGGTAAGCTTCAGGCCAACCAACACCAATACATACCTGTATCCTTATTTGCTTGGTAACACAGCAAAATCTAATTGCCAATAATCTCCAGAGAAATCCCCTGCCTCTTATGTCTAACACAACTATTTTGCTCATGTTTGGGTTGTTTCTATAGCAGATTTCACAGTTCTTGTTATTGATTTTACAGTAACAGGCATTTCCCCTTCTATTGCAACCTTCTTCAGACGTTTCAAATGGTTTTCTGTTCCCTTATGAGCGTCTTCATGTTCTTGATGAGGTGGTGTAAGAGACTGGACATAAATCCCTCATCTGCCTCACGACCATCTAGAGAAACAGAGGCTGAAAACCCAAAAACCCTAAAGGGGAAAGAGGACTTTTGCACAAAGAAGTCCGGGTCAGATCCTGGTGGGATGCCTGCCCAGTGCAGAGGTCTGCACATGCCTGTGAGACCATGTCGCTCTCGCTACCAGGGCGAAAAGAACTGTGCAGGAACAATCTGCACCTGCGCATTAACATACCTAAGACAGAGGGAGAAAAACAAGAAAAAACCAGGACAAACTCCTCAGACCACTCCTCCTTTCCCCACCTCTCCATTTCTTTCTCCCCAACAACACACATAAGACAACACTTCAACCTCCAGTCAGTTTACCATCTCAGAAATAGTTCTCTGTTGCGGTGGTTCGGAACCAGGAAGGAAGAGGACTTCTGGTGGCATGTTCCACGGACAGAGAGTTTCCCCCCGGAGCTCCCAGAGGCAGTGGTTTGGACCACCAAGCCACGAACCCCAAGTTCCTGCTATTGGTTCCTTGATTTGTCTGTTATGTTTCCCTGTTTTGGGAAATTCCCTGTCACTCCCTTGTTCATTCGTTGTTCTCTCTTTCCCCCTCCTCTCCCTAAACCTCATTTGACCATGTACCCTGGCCTCTCCCATGTATTGCCCCTTGCCCTCAGTTTATTGGATGTTGTTCCTCCCTTAAATACCCATGTAATGAGCTGTTCTTGGCTCTTGGTCTCTGTGCCCCTTGGAGGTAATACACCTACTGAATTCACACACTAAGAGCCCTCCTTCTCTGGGAGTTCTCTGCTATTTCGCCGTGCTCTGAGGGCAACATCTCCTCAGACCGGGATGCAGACTAGCGGTGTCCTCATCAGCTCACCGGGGAAGCCTTCTAGAATATGAACGGCCTCCCAGGTTCACGCTAGCGCTCTGCTGCCGGTACTGGGGCGGGATAAAACAGGGAACGCAACAGTTCTCGTTTCAGTTAATTTAGGGAGAGAAGTCTCTTTTGTTTACACCAAGTAACCATCTCTTGGTTACCTGCCCCTCGCTTTCGAAAAGACTATAAAGAGACTCTCAAAAAAGACCCCTATGAGATCTCCCCACGGACGAGACAGAATCCATCGGATCCAGACAACGAGGACTTCGTCGTGCCGCGGTAGCTACAACCCCCTTTCTCTCCCTCCCTCTCAACCCTATATCTTCTTCTCTCCTCTATCGCACAATCATGTTGTTGGCACTCAATAAAGGTGCTTTTGATTTTGATTAAAGCAAAAATACTTGTCGCTGTTTTCTTTTGCACTCTGAGATTCGGGTAACGAACCATCACGACTCCCGCTTGTGCTAGCATATCGTGACAGGTGGGACTTCCATCTGTCCCTCTGGTGTAATAGCCCATTCACTTTCTTTGATTTCAGCTTTAAGGGACTTAATTAACTGATGATCTTTCTGATCACACATTGGGGCAAACCTTAACAAATCAATTTCCTTCTGTGGCACCACTGTAAAGATGACTTTTTCTGCACCCCCTTCTAATATTTCACCTTCAAAATTATTGCCTAATTCGGGTGTTGTTTTTCAATTTTGATGAGGTTTGCAATGCATAAAAGCTACTTCTCTAGACTTCCAAATACTCTGCAGCAGTGCATGGACCTGTTCTGCGTGTCCAATTCCATTACCTTGAGCAGTTAGCAGTTCTCCTTTCTTTCCAGACGACTCCATGGACATACACAACATTAAATGCATATTCAGGATTAGTCCATATTTTTACCTTCTTTCCTTCGCTCAGTTCCAGAGTTCTCGTCCGTGCAATCAGTTCAGCTTTCTGTGATGATATATCTGATGGCGAGGCCTTTGTCTTGATTACCTTGTCTGTGGTTGTCACTGCATAACCTGTCATCCGTTTGCCATCTTGCATGAAGCTGTACACAGTTCCCAATATGGATCTTCTGGAGACATGTCCTTCAGATCTGGTCTGCTTGAATAGGCCTCTTGGATGGTCTGTCAACAATCATACTCAGATATACTATCAGTTAGTGTCAAGAACAGAAACATAGTCAGCAAATGTTTTCAGAATAGCATTACCCTGTTCCAGTAACATGGCATGGGATACATGTCGTCGATGCTCACAGTACAAACTTACAGTGGGTTGCATGCAACTGTTGGATGCAGCAATTCCTAGATGCTGCCTTCTCCAGTTCCTTTGACAGCTCATTTCTGAATATAGTTGAGCTGTTCATTAAACCCTCAGGTAGAACTGTCTCAGTGAGCTGGCTCCTTTTCCCTGTTTCAGCATTCTTCCACTTACCAGCAGTGTTCTTGGCCTTTCTTATTCACAGGAATGCAGGAAAAGATATTTTTAAAAAGTAATACAGTGCACCATCCTAATTTATCTGCTATTCTCCTTCCTTTGCAAAATTTCAATAGATCCTTCTTAGGAGAATTTGGCAAATAGAGAAACTGATGAACCACTGAGTGTTTTCCCAATTCACATTTTAAGGGTTGGAAGAAAGGTCTCATCTCACTTACCCGTGGCACTATCTACTTTTACAACATCTTAACTCAGTTTCCCTTTGTTAGCGTAGAAACACATAATCACTGGATGATTATATGCAGCTGCTTTTATTTGAAGAGCTCTGGGAATCAGGGGTATAGATGAATCCAAATCTGACTCCGACATGGATTCAAGATGGATACATTTTATACCCTTTCCTTACATAAGTGTTGTATAATCATATGTTAATCATTGACTTGATATTGTTCTATTGTGTATATTGTTTTCACCCAAGCATGAGTTTAAGCCCTCTCCCCACAACATTTCTCATGATTGTTGTTCCTTTCTTGTGATTCTTGTTGCGATCAAATAATTATTTTTACTTATATTTACTAAGCAATCATTGCATTTAACTTCATCATCTACTATACAGGTGGGTACACAGGTGTAGGTTCACATGATTTTAGCAAAGACAATGCCCACTCCTGTTCCCAAGGCCTACTTTAGCTACCGCGATTTTAGAAACGTTTTAACCCTGTGCTATCACCTTCTACGATGTTCATTAAACAGGACTGTTTGCTTTTAGCCTGTTTTAAGGGAGCCTGAAATGCGGCTTCTTCCTCTTTGGACCCCCTGTGTCTTGCAAGAGGCACACTGGTTTTGCCAGACAAGGCAACTGGTCCATAACCGGACCCTGGCTTTCCCTCTTGGGTAGCAAAGAGGAAAGGGGCAGACAGAGTAGGCCTGTTCCCACAGGCTATACCCTTGGAGGGGCAGGACTGGCTGCTGAGATCAGAGCCTGGCCGTGCAGGCGAAGAGTGCTCGCTGCCCGCCGCTCAGTACGGAGACGGATGCACAGTGGGGATACACCCACCCAAGGACACTCCCAGCCCGATTGGTGCCGCGCCTCTCGCTTCGCCCGTGCTCATGCCTTCCTGCCGCCCGCAGCCTCTTCCATTTCAATCTAAAACAAAACTCGTTACTATGGAAACCGCAATAGTGCCGTCAATCTCAGAAGCTCTGTTCCTGCCCACACAGGTTACATCGGTTTCTCTGAGGGGCTCAGTCCCACTCCTGCTTCTGCCCCCCAGGCGTGGCAGCAGAAGTGGTGCCCCCCAGGGGGATTACATGACCACCTGTAGGTCTCACATTCCCAGCCCCGTCAGGGTCCATGCAGACGGAGCTCAGGGGCAGTAGGTGAACTGGGCCATGGCCGTGCTGTGGCAGCAGTGGCCCTGGCAGTCCCAGGCTGGGCCCCGGTCTTCCTCCTTTTCTGCCCCATCTCCCAGCCATTGATAGGACGACAGCAGGGGGCACCTCAGCCCCTCTCAGAGCGGTTGTTCCCTGTCGCAGCAGAGACAGACACACGACACGCGAGTAGTCCAAGGACAAAGAAGAACTACTTCATTAGTCCGTGCTAGCATCTTTATCCCAGCTACTGTGATATGCTATCATGGGCTACGTGACAAACAACACCAAAGCTGTCTACATAACAAGAACTTTTCCCAGCACGTCCTAACAAGCTACACAAGCGGTTAACTATACACTATAAGTCCTCCGCCACATTCCTGATGCTCCTCAGCAAGGTCATCTCTTGGTCAGGCGCAAAACATCCCCCTTGATTATCTTTTTGGCTGTTCTTCACTGTGGCTGCAGGTGTTCATACCATCACTGTCTCACGGCGCTTTCTCACGGGTAAACTCTGATCGCTTCTAAGTCTATGTCCAAGAGGCTTTCAGGCCTGCTGTAAGCCTCATCCATCCCCACAGTTCCCCCTCTTCTGTCACAGGGGGTGTGGCCTCCCAGGTTGCGGAGCCATCCCGTGACTTCAGTCGCGGCTCTGGGAGCCCCGAAATCCCAGGAAAAACTCCAAAAAATTCCTTCCTTGCTCACAGCAGAAGCAGAGCCTTCATCCGTATTGGCCCATTCCAACCTGCTGAGGCCCAGGACCTCTCTTTCCACAGATGGAATAGCGCCCATGTTCACTACAATATGGGTGGTGGGTGCTCCTCTGGCCTTTTCTACAATGGTGCTCCAAGATGGTCCTGGCGGCTCCAAAAGACCTGTCCCGTTTATGCTTAGGCATCCCTAAGCGAACACAACAGTGAAAACCTGCGCGTGCTAAAAACAAAAACCTTTGGAGGGTCATTTGCTCCTCTCCACCAATAAACAAAGTCAGCTGGTGACAAACACACACACACACACACAGGCGCGCATGCTGGGGCCGGCTGCGAAAAGTGGCGAAAGGAAAAAAACCCTTGAGTACCCACTCCAAAAGCAGGTCTGCCTCCACACCATGCCAGGCCAGAATAAGTGACCTAACAAACCTTAGAAAACAAGTGGGATCCCGCAAAAGGTCACAATTTGGTTTCTAAGAACCCAAACTTCCAGAAACTGCTAGTAATTACTGAAATTACACAAATACTTAGTACACACACAAATACACAATACACAAATACACAATGAAAAGAGCAGCTTTTATGTTACTTCCTGCAGAGTCCTGGGACCATGGCTTCTCACCTCAGGCCGTTGCAGGGAAATTGTTTTTAGAAGTTGCTGGCAGGGAAGAATTCCTTGTGATGCCTATATAACCTAGATTAAAGTTACAAGGTGCTTATCTAGCTTGAGTTATAAGATATCTATGTAACCTAATATCAATATAACCTAAATCATTACTTCTTATCAATATAACCTGAAGCATAACTTTCTATACTTATATAGCCAGAATCATAGTTTTTACTTCTGAAGCCTGGGACCTTACCAGGAGAGAAGCAGGAGATGCTGCTCTCTACACAGCAGCAGGCCAAAAGAGGAAGAGGCTCGGAGGGTCTCTGCTTATATATGTTTCTTTCCTTGAAGGCGGATCAGCTTTTTAATTGGTTCACCTACACATCAATCCTTAAAACTACCTAGCTAGTGGCTCTCTCTCCAAGGGCTGAAGTTATATCCCTTCCTGCAGCATAGGTCACTTCCTAGATTTTGACCCCTTCTGACTAACCCATGACATTGAGTTCAGAGGAGAAATCCCCCTAACCACCAGCGCTGCAATAAACAAATACCTGCTCTATAGACATCGGTCTACGGGAATTTATTTTTGGCTTATCTTCTGGACATCACTTGCAAGATGCATCCAATCCAGTTCAGAGGAAGGCTACCAGGTCCCAGTCCTGTATGGGTGTGCCAGAAAACTGATGCCTTTAAGGACCGAGGAATAAAACAATACACTTCCAATACAACGTTAGTATAGGAGGTAATGTAAAGGCTGTTTTTTATTGAAGGCCTCCAGGGAAAGTGTCCTGGGTTAGTCAGAAGGGGTCAAAATCTAGGAAGTGACCTATGCTGCAGGAAGGGATATAACTTCCTTCCTGGGAGAGAGAGCCAGTAGCTAGGTAGTTTTAAGGATTGATGTGTAGGTGAAGCAATTAAAAAGTTGATCCGCCTTCCAGAAAAAAACCATATATAAGCAGAGACCCTCTGAGCCTCTTCCTCTTTTGACCTGCTGATGTGTAGAGAGCAGCATCTCCCTGCCTCTCTCCCGGGTATGGCCCTGTTCCTCCCCCACCCCTTCCAAAGGAGGGAGGAGGGGGAAGGGAGGTTTAGGGTGGCCGTGCCTCTGCAGCTGGGAATGGAGGAGGAACCGGATGGAATTTTCAGCAGATACACCTCAGCCGGTATGTCAGCTACACGAGACAGTGCCAAATCCCTGCTCCGGGCCAGGCCAGGACCAGGCCGGACTCCATCCAGCTCGGGCCAGGCCCTGCCCTGTCACCCCAGGCCCAGATGGCCCCACCGGGCCAAGCCAGCTTTGCAGAGTCAGGCCACAGAGACTCTGAGAGCTTCTGCCATCCAGCTCAGACCTGTTCAAACAGCCTGGCAGGGGGCACGTGATTGTCACACTGCTGGAGAGAGAGAGAAAGAGATTAACTCTATCCATGCCTGGACTAAACTTACAGACACCCATCCTTCCTTGCAGAGAGAGAGAGGAACGAGTGAGGACATCTACATAAATGCAACATAAAGACTTTACAGTCAGTGAGGAGAGCAGAACCAATGCCTAGAGGGAGGTGCATGAGAAGTGCTTAGAGAGTGAAGCTGAAAATTCTTTTGGAGAACTATGGTTGGGGACTGAGCTAATAAATTCCCTGTAATATATGAGGAAATAGTCCAAAGGGGGGATGTGAGGTTCTAATTGCAGCCAATGAACTGAAATACCTGGGTAAAGACAAGTAAGTGTTGAAATAAGCACAGCCTGATGAGAAACTAGAACCAAGAGAGAGGAGAGGCTGTGACCCAGAGCCCTGATCCTGGGGGGAATGCCGAGAACCTGTGTTGTCAGGAGAACCTGTGTTGCTCAGCACAGAAAAAGGGATTTTCTTTGTTGCTGCAATTGAACTGTGCATCCTTAAAACAGGTACCCTGTGGGCTGTTCATAACCCACCATAGTGGCTGTGGGAAGGCTACTGGTGTGGGAGGGTGTCCACCATTAAGCTGATCTTTCTTCCAGGCAGCGGCTGATGGTGAGGCAGAAGGCCCATAAAAAACTGTATTTTTCTTACAGAAAATCCATGGTGTAAACAAAAGAGACTTTTCTCCCTAAATGAACTGAAATGAGAACTATTTCAGAGGTGGTAAACTGACTGGAGGTCGAAGTGTTGTCTTTTGTGTGTTTTCGGGGAGAAAGAAATGGAGAGGTGGGGGAAGGAGGGGTGGTCTGAGGAGTTTGTTCTGGTTTTTCTTGGTTTTTTCCTCCTTTGTCTTAGGTATGTTAATAAAGTTTCTTTATACTTTATAAAGTTTGAGCCTGCTTTGCCTACTCCTAATCCTCATATCACAGCAAACATCAGGTAAATTTGGGTAACTGTGCTGGCATTTGGCCAGAACCTCAAATAGGCGAACCGGAACCACTAGAGACAGATATGGAAAAATGCCCACCCCTGCATGGGGTGAATGCAATTTTATAAGTTTAGCAAATTAGCATAACTGACAAGAAAACCCAATTAGAGACATAAGTGGTGAGGTAATTCCCCTTTGTTTCAACCTTTTTCTAAATCCTCCCCTGTTTGATAGGAATTAAACTTTGTTTATGAAAATGTGTCTCGAAGAGCTGGTTTAAACCTCAGCTCCCAGGAAGAACCAAGATAGGATAGGAGCCTTGGACCCTCCAGCTTGGATCCTCTGGAATGTTTTTTGTCTTTCTGCCTATCAGGGTAGGGAAAAATACTGGGGCAAGCTACAAATACTGTAATAGGCTACAGAGCTAAAAATATATGTGTAAAGAACATAGAGTGTATATATAAAAGCAAAAAAGGCAAAAATCAATTCGGGTTCACTTGCATGCTCCTTACAAAGGCACTGTGTAACAGATCAACAAAGCCCTACAATGGAAGAAGGCTCAGAGAAGGCAGCTCAGTGAAAATGCAGACAGGGAATATGCTCATGAAGCTCAGAGAAGAATGTAGGAAGTGACTGACCTGCAAACTAATCTTATCTCAACATAAAGGGGACCGGACGGTGGGCTTTTGTGTTAGGTTTGCATGGCAAGGTTTTGGTAGTGGATAGGCTATAGGAGTGGCTTCTGTAAGAAGCTGCCAGAAGCTTCCCCTGTGTCCAATAGAGCCAATGCCATCGGGCTCCAAGATGGACCTGCCACTGGCAGGTGAATTAGGGAGTGAAGTTGAGCCCGGGAAGAAGGGAGCGAGGGGAAGGCGATTTTAGGATTCAGGTTTGTTTCTCATTATTTTACTCTGATTTGTTTGGTGATACATTGCAGGGAAAATGATGGGACATCACGCCAGATCAGTGTGATCAAAGTGAAGCCGTTTTATTTCAGGCAGTAAGCATACGTATATTCTACCGTGTGCTAAAAATAAAGTTACATGATAAGTTTTTCTTCCTCAGTTAGCGTGAGAAAACACATAATCACAGAATGATTATATGGGTGCTTTAATGAAGGGCCCTGGGAGCCAGGGGTCGTGTTGAACCTCAAATCAGGCTCCGCCTTGGGTCCAAAAAATGATGACATTTATACTACTTTCTTGGATACAATGTTTTCACTCAAGCATGGGTTTCAGCTTCGATACTGTTGCTGTTGCATATTTTGCTTTTACCCAAACGTAAGTTTCAGCCCCCCCCCCGCCTTTCCTACTACCCTCTAAGCAATCATCTCATTAATCTTGTCATAAGCAATCGTTACAGAAAAAGCACACAGGTGTGGTTCCTATAACTACACTTTAACCTAACAAAGACAACACCTAAGGCCTACCTCAAGGCCTACGAAGCCTATCATTCCCGCAACCTAAAACTACTACAAACCCAAAATCATTTTGACCCCTATGCTATCATTCCCCCTTTTGAAAGTATTTTCACTTTATAGGTGTAAATGCTTTCACTCAATATAGTCCTTTGTTTCTGTTCGTCTTCAAATCCTGGGTTGTCATTAGCGTTGTCCTGGATGTTGCCACAACTCGAGGAATTCGAGGATAATGCAGGTGGTGGAGCCTTGCTTCGTGTCAGTGCCTGCATGATTCTTCAGTTCCAGGATGTTTTCTTCTGTATTTCTCCTTTTAATACGCTGTAAACTAACCAGGTTACTAGGAACATAACTAATAAGATTATCACATTTTCAAAGAGAGATTTAATCCATGAACTCACATTCCACCCCAACCCTTTGAAAACTTTATCGAACCAGCTTATAGTCATGTCTTTTTGTTCGTCCTGTGCCTCATGTTCTATGTGCTTTAACTGACTAATATAATGTTCTACATCAGCAGTTACATTTGGGATGTGGATGCAGCAATGATCAACTTGTTCTTTTAAAAATCCACACACTCCATGTTCTTTCAGGAGTAATATATCTAAGGCAAATTGATTTTGTAAAGTCTTTTTGGTAGTAGCTTGTAATTGTAGGTTTAGTTCTTTGAATCTTTCCCCAGTAACCCTTGCTAGCCTTTCTACCTGACCAGTAAGTCTGTACATCATTTCTCTGTTCTGGTAATTTGCTATAGGGCCGAACAGAGATTCTAGAGCCCACCCAAGTTTTACTCCACTGGAGGGTTCTTGCCAGGTTTCATTCTGGTTTTCATCATTTGAAATCTCTTGCCGTGTTCTTATTTGCAAAAGCTCACGTTTTCCATGAAATGGGGACTTTTTCCAAATTGGGCATAAAGTAGGGAGACATAAAGTAAATTCTCTTACCTTTCCATCTACAGGCAGATGGGTTGTCCAGGTACCATCACTCCTCTTACCACGGTAGCTACAACACGTGGGCTCCTGTCTGAGGATATTCCTAGAGGCACCCCAAACCTGGGAATTATCTCCTGCAGTAGCCGCTTTATTGTTTCTTTTGCCTGATTGGTGTGACAGGGAAGGGCTTCGGGCCATCCTGAAAATGTGTCAACCCCCACTAATAGATATTCGTATCTTTGAGTTTTTGGTAATTCTGCAAAATCTACTTTCCAGTAATCTCTTGGTTCTATCCCTACCCGAAGTCTTCTTAGCTGTGCCTGTCGTCTAGTTACTGGATTGTTTTTCAAGCAAATTTCACATTTTGACATTATTGATTTTGCCATTGTTAACATCCGTACCGAGATTACACTTCGTTTTAGCAATTTTACCAATGCTTCTTCTCCCTAGTGACACTTGTGTTTCATCTGTCAGACTTCTCTCATTATCAAAGGAGGTAGCACTATTTGCCCTTGTGTAGTTACATACCACCCTTCTGAATTCTTTTGTGCATTTAGCAGATGTCCCAGCTTCTCAACTATTGAATATTTTGGCTCTGAAGGTAGATTGAATTGAGATACATTAAGTCTTGTGGGTATCAATGCCATTGCTATTTGCAACCCTCGAGCAGCCTGTCGAGCTGTCCAGTCTGCTTTTTGATTGCCCTCACAGACCTTGGTGTTCCCTGATTTATGTGCTTTGCAGTGTATAATTGCTACTTGTTCAGGTTTTTGTACTGCTTTTATCAATCGCAGAACTGCATCTTGAGGTTTAATATGTGTTCCCTGGGAGGATAGCAACCCTCTCTCTTTCCACAGTGCCCCACGTACGTGGACGACCCCGAAAGCATATTTGGAGTCAGTCCTAATATTTACCTTCTTTCCTTCACTCAATTATAACGCTTTAGTTAAGGCCACTAGTTCTGCCCTCTGGGCAGATGTATTTGGTGGTAGTGCCTTTGCTTCTACTATGGTACTGATTGCTGTTACCGCATATCCAGCGTATCTGGTCCCATTCTCCATGAAGCTGCTTCCGTCTGTGAATAACTCCCAGTCCGGTTGCTCCAGCGGGATGTCTTTCAGGTCTTCTCTCGCTGAGTAGGTGTATTCTATCACCTCTATGCAGTCATGCTCTAGTGGGCCTTCCTCAGCTGTAGTACCTAGGAACAAGGCTGGATTCAAAAGATTAGTTGTCTTTAGTGTGACATCATCCTGCTCGGTCAGGATTGCCTGGAATTTTATCATCCTGCTTGGAGATAGCCAATGGCCCCCCTTTTGCTCCAAAACAGTGGTGACCATGTGCGGCACATAGACATCTATGTGTCTTCCCATTGTGAGCTTCCGGGCTTCTTGTATCAGTACCACAGTGGCTGCAACTGCTCTCAGACATGCAGGCCACCCGGCACTTACATTGTCCAGCTGTTTGGAAAAATAGCCTACCGGCCTTTTCCAGCTCCCCAGACGTTGGGTCAGGACTCCCAGTGCCAGGCGTTGCCTTTCACGTACGAACAGTTGAAAGTCTTTGGACAAATCAGGTAATCCTAATGCCGGAGCCATTGTCAGTGCTTCTTTCAATTTCAGGAAGGCTTCTTTCTGTGCTTTGCCCCAGCTGAATGGCTGAATCTTCTGGGCTTCATACAGGGGTTTGGCAATGAGTCCATAGTCCATGATCCACAGGCGGCACCATCCTGCCATCCCCAAGAAGACTCGCAGCTCGTGGAGATTCCGGGGCTCTGGAATAGCACAAATAGCTTGGATACGGTTAGTACCTTGTTTTCTTTGTCCTTGTGAAATTTCACATCCCAGGTAAACTACAGTCTGTTGGGCAATTTGTGCTTTTCCCTTGGACATGTTGTATCCTCCCATGCCCAGTGAGTTTAAAATCTCAATTGTTACCTCAATGCAGGTCACCTTTTCTTCTGTTGCTATTAGTATATCATCAACGTGTTGCAGCAAAAGGTATTGATCTCTCGGTACCTGCCCTTGGTTGGTCCAGATCTCCAGCTCCTTTGCCAGTTGTTTCCCAAATAGGGTCGGGGCATTTTATAACCCATGGAAGTCGGGTCCAAGTGAGCTGGGTCTTTCTTCCATTTTCTGGATTTTCCCATTCAAAGGCAAACAGCTTCCTGCTTTCTTTGTCAAGGGGGATGCAGAAACAGGCATCTTTTCAATCAACTTCAGTAAACCACTTGTATATCTCCTTCACGGATGCCAACAATGTATAAGGATTAGCAACTAGGGGTATATGTCCTTGGTTATTTCATTTATTGCCCTTAGGTCCTGTACTAACCTGTAATCCCCATTGGGTTTCTTCACCGGAAATATTGGTGTGTTATATTCTGATTCACATTCCTCTAAAATCTGATATTTTAGGAATTTATCAATAGTCTTTGCTATTCCCTGCCATGCCTCTGGTTTTATAGGGTACTCTTTGATTTGTACGATCTTTGCTCCCTCTTTTAGCTCTACATGGACCGGTTGTGCTAACTTAGATTTTCCGGGTATCTCTGTTTCCCATACTGAGGGTATTACTGCGTCCTCTACTTCTTTAGGGATTCCTACGACTGGTTTCTCTTTTATCATTAGAATTTTTCCTATGTTTGACTCTGGTATTTTCATCAACAATTCCTCATTCTCAGAAGTTATTATCTCATCAAGCTTTGCTATTAAGTCCCTGCCCAGGAGGGGGATGGGACATTCTGGGACATACAAGAATTCATGAGGTAACACTTTGTTCCCAAAGCACAAATCTAGGGGTTGCAGGAATGGCCGATTTTCCTCCTTCCCTGTGGCCCCAACTATTGTGGTGGATCTGTTCCTGATCTGCCCCTCTAGATCATTTAAAACTGAATGCATGGCCCCAGTGTCAACCAAAAATTTCACAGCCTTTTCCCCAAGCTCTATAGTTACTAAAGGCTCTTGCGATATAGCCAGCTCTGTTCCAGAATATAATACCATCACCTTAGCAACTTCTTCTTGCTGGAACTGGTGACCTTGGTCAAACCGGTCTGGGCAGTAATCTGGCCAGTAGCCTGGGCGGGAAAGGCATTCCCGTTTCCAATGCCCGGGGAGATGGCAATAAGCACATTCATTAAAAGCCAATGGTCTCCCACAGCCCCTTCAAAACCCGCCTCTCCCCGCTCCTCTGCCTCGGCCCCCCCGATACCTCCCCTTGAATTCCCTTGTAGCACTGCCAAGAGCCATCCCTGCTTTTTATTAATTTCCTTGTCCCTGTTATTGTAAACTTTCCAAGCTACCTCCAGTAATTTGTCCAAATTTCTTAACTCTTCCCCTTCCAGTTTCTGTAACTTCTTTCTAATATCATCCTGTGATTGACCAAGAAAGATAAAAGCAAGTTGAACTTTAGCTTGTTCTGTGTCTACCTGTAGGTCAGTGTATTTCCTGGCCGCTGGCTTTGAGTCTCTCTAAAAATGCAGTGGGAGATTCCTCCTTCTCCTGCCTTATTTCATATAACTTAGCCCAATTCATAGTCTTAGGTATAGCATTTTGAACTGCTATTTGAACCTACTCTTGATATCTCCTTAGCTTCTTCGTGTCAAGAGGGTTGTTAGGGTCCCACAATGGATCCTCAGAGGGAAAATTATTATCTAGAGACCCTGTCACCAGTCCCTGACGGATATCTTCCCTTGCCCGGTCCTTTGCTGCCCTAAACACCATCTCCTTCTCACTAGAGTCCATTAAGGTATCTAATATCACTTGGATGTCATCCCAGTCTGGGTTCTGAGTTTTCATAATCATTTTCACCACTCTAGCTACCTTATCAGGATTCTCCCTATAGGTCTCGGCTGATTGTTTCCGTATTACTAGGTCACAGGGAGAAAATGGTATTTTTATAAAAACTGGCCCTTCCATCCCCACCCCTTGACTTAAAGGAGCAATTATGGTTTTCTTCGTTTTGTCTGCTCTCGACTGACCCCTCCCTGTCCTGGGCCAACTTGGGGCTAATCTGGAGCGTGTCCGGTGGGCTATTGGTCCATCCTCATCACTTTCACTGCTATCGACCCCTTCTGCACACCCTCCCCCATACCTCCATACTGTAACTAAACTCTCGTTAGTTCTGGGTAACGGCAATACAGCGGTGTCCTGGTCAGGCGTATGGGGAAGGGGAGAGCTTTCTTGGGGTCCCGAGGGAGGCGTAGGGGGGAAAGGGGTATCAGGGGTTGGTGGGAGAGGTGGGTATAGTGATGGGTATTGACGGGCAGGTGGAGACGGGGAAGGGGGGTACCTGTGAGCAGGAGGGGTAAGTGGGTTAATTACAAAGGAAGGAGTAGATGGATTAGGTGAAATGGGGCCAGATGAAGTAGGGCTAGGTCCCTTTGATGTTGCGGGAGCTACCAAAAAGTCACCCTCCATGTCATCTTTCCAAGATAAACTTTCATTCACTGCCAGGTTTTCTATACAATGTTTCCCCTGAACACATGCCACACATTTATCATTGTTAGGTACTATAGTAACAGTTAAGCCTCCCTCTGCCAGCCACTCCGGTTCTTCCCGTAAATTGAAAAACAAATCAACATAAGGCATTTCATCCAATTTTCCCTCCTGCCTACAAAACAACAATAAGTGAGAAATCAAGTCAGATTGCAAAGTCCCATTTTCCGGCCACCTTTTCCCATCACGCAAAGCCTATTTCGGCCACTGAATGTTACAATAATCAATAAGCTTATCCTTTCATAATACTGGACCAAAATGACCTCGTTTCCAATGTGCCAACAAACACCCCAAAGGAGAAGCACGTGGTATAGGATTACTGCCACCCAAAATACCTTTTAGCTTCTCCATATTACTACAACAAAATCTCCACTGCCGACCCTGGAATGCTTTTGCAATTGACTTACGGACGGTGCCTAGGCATTAACCAGGAATTCCTTAGCCCAACCAAGCGTAGCTTTCGCCACGTCTTACAGGCAGGCAACCAGACCAGAATTAAAGCACCTTACCTCTCCAGGGGACGTTGTGAATGGCGGAGGGCCGCGGCCCCGATGGGCTCCCCGAGAATCCCTCGGTGCCGTCTGGAGTGTGATCAGATCGCGGGGTCCTTAGCAACCCTCAGAGGGTCCTGTCTGGGCTTGCCAAAATGTTAGCGTAAGAAAACACATAATCACAGAATGATTATATGGGTGCTTTAATGAAGGGCCCTGGGAGCCAGGGGTCGTGTTGAACCTCAAATCAGGCTCCGCCTTGGGTCCAAAAAATGGTGACATTTATACTACTTTCTTGGATACAATATTTTCACTCAAGCATGAGTTTCAGCTTCGATACTGTTGTTGCATATTTTGCTTTTACCCAAACGTAAGTTTCAGCCCCCCCCGCCTTTCCTACTACCCTCTAAGCAATCATCTCATTAATCTTGTCATAAGCAATCGTTACAGAAAAAGCACTCAGGTGCGGTTCCTATAACTACACTTTAACCTAACAAAGACAACACCTAAGGCCTACCTCAAGGCCTACGAAGCCTATCATTCCCGCAACCTAAAACTACTACAAACCCAAAATCATTTTGACCCCTATGCTATCAAGTTCACACAGTGTTTTCTCACACAAAGCTTTAACACGGTATTTTCTCTACTCTAATTAGAGCACTAAGTTAGTATCAGAAGGCTACAATAACAGTCTCATCTGTCAAGTTTCTCCTCAGACACCTGGGAATTATTTACAGTCTTTTCATCTCTCTTTCTCACAGCTGTCTTTCGGATGACCTTGTACAGAGGCCTATTTCTCATCTAAAGAGCCTGGATTGCTCACTTATATCCATGCAGATAGAGATAGTTATTCCCAACACTGAATTAAACTAATTTCCCCAAGTTGAGTCTGTTTTGCCCATGATGGTAATTGGCAAATGACCCCTCCCTGTCCTTATTTCTACCAAGGAACCTTTTGTTATATTTTGTCTCCTCTGCCCAGCTGAGGAGGGGGAGTGATAGAGCAGCTCTGGTAGGCACCTGATGTTCATCCAGGATCAACCCATCTGTAGGGGTTTGAGTTCACCTATTCCAGTTTCTGGCCAAATGCCAGCACACTTAGCAAAATTTACTGACTTTTTCCTGTGAGATAAGGATTATGAGTAGGCAAAGCAGGCTCATACTTTAAGAATATAAAGGGAGTTTATTATTAAACCTAAAACAAAGGGAAAAAACCAAGAAAAACCAGAACAAAACCCTCAGACCACCTCTCCTCCCCCCACCTCTCCATTTCTTTAGCACTGACAACACAAAAAGACAACACTTTGGCTTTCAGTCACTTTACCACCTTTGAAATAGTCTTTTCTCAGTTCATTTAAGGAGAGAAGTTTCTCTTGCTTATACCATGGACTTCTCCACAAGAAAATACAGTTTATGGTTTTCCGCCTCACAACCAACAGCCGCCCGGAAGGAAAATCTGCTTGTTGTGGAAGATCCCTCCCACACTAGTAGCCTTCCCACAGCTACCACAGTGGGTTATGACAGTCCATGGGGTACCCTTTTAAGGATAAGCAGTTCTATTACAGCAGCAAATAAAATACCCTTCTTCTGTTATTGGCAACACAATTTCTCCTGGCAACACAAGTTCTTCTGGCAACACAAGCTCTCCACCATCCCCGGGGCCGAGGGACAGGTCACAGTTGCTTCTCTCTCTCTGCTCAAGCTTCTCATCAGGCCGCAATTACTTCAGCATCTACTTATCTCTGCACAGGTTCCTTGGCTCACTGGCTGCAGTTAGAACATCACATCCCCCTTTAGATTATTTTCTCATGCCCCTCCCTCTAGGTGTCAGCTCTGCTTCCTTCACTGACTTCAGAGTCTATATGCTGCATTTCTGTAGGTGTCCTCACTCTTTTCTCTCTGTGCAGGGAAGGATGGGTGTCTGGAAGTTTCATCCGGGCATCGAGAGGGTTAATCTCTCTCTCGGGCCTTGTGATGGTCACATGGTCTCTGCCGGGCTGTTTGAAAAGTCTGAGCCGGGTGGCAGAAGCGGTCAGAGTCCAGGTGACCTTGCTCTGTGAAGCTGGCTCAGCCCGGTGGGACCAGCCTGGGCTGGGGTGACAGAAGAGGGCCCGGCCTGAGTCGGATGGAGCCGGCCCAGCCCTTGCCTGGCCCGAACCAGGGGCCTGGCCCTATCTACTGTAGCTGACATGTCAGCTGAACTTTATCTGTTGAGAGTTCAGGCCGGGTCCTCCCCCACACCCAGCTGCACTGCCCTTTCAAAACTCCCTTCCCCTCCCCTCTCTCTGTGAGGGAGGCGGGCAAATTCCCAGTCTTACCGGAGAGAGAAGCAGGGGACCTGCTTCTCTCTGAAAAGTAGGAAGAAAAGAGAGACTCAGGAGTCCTCTGCTTATATAGGATTTTTTCCTCGAAGGTGGATCAACTTTGGTTGGCATACATATCAATACTCAAAACTAGCTGGTTATAGGTTCTCTCTCCTAGGATGGAAGTTGTATTACTTCCTGCAGCATGGGTCTCTTCCAAGATTGATACCCCCTAGGCCAACCCAGGACACCATCACAGCTTTGTTTTAGGTAAAGGGCTTTATCAATTGGGTCAACTGAATGTTTAAATGGTTTTCCCTAAGTTGATCAAAAGAGTTGGAATGTCTTCCTGAGCCAGAGACTAGCATGGGGGAAGTGTATATGTGGCTCAGCACAACATAATGCCTTGAGAATGCTGACCTGGAACAGAAGCTAGATAGAGTTAAAAGAATAAAGGAAGTATTTATTGAAAGGCCTTTACAAGGTACACCTCGGGCAATGCAAGAGTCAAAATTTCACACAGAAATTTCACACAGAATCACTGGGTTGGAAGAGACCTTCAAGATTATCAAGTCCAACCCATGCCCTAATGTCTCCACTAAACCATGGCACCGAGTGCCAAGTCCAGTCTTTTTTTAAACACATCCAGGGATGGTGACTCCACCACCTCCCTGGGCAGACAATTCCAGTATTTAACCACTTTCTGTAAAAAACTTTTTCCTAATATCCAACCTATATTTTCTCTGGCGCAGCTTGAGACTGTGTCCTCTCGTTCTTTCAGTATTATGCTAAGCAGTAATCTGTCATCTACTGCTTTGGTCAGTAGACCTGAAGAAGTGCTCTTGCACAACACTGGGGATGTGCAACTGTTGGGCCATATCCTATGTAGGGTCTGTTGCATGTTCAGAGCCCTTCTGCACATGCACAGTTCTGATAAGTCTGGGAAGTGATGGGTTTGCTATGGAGATGCACTAAGTTTGGTGTGGGGCATTTTAGAAATACCGCTTTCAGACCTGTAAGCATTGGCAGGTCTGCCAGGGACATGTGACTATTATGGACAGGAAATGAAGCACATGAGCCAAATTATGTGCCAAACTGCTCAGAAAGCCCATCCCAAAGAATAGGAAGTCAGAAAAAAATGCCAGGAAGACTGCATGGATGAACAAAGTGCTACTAGCCAAACTCAAACACAAAAAGGAAGCAAACTGAAGATGGAAGTAGGGACAGGTAACACAGGAAGAATCCTTTCACATATTTGTACACACTGGCAAGAACCCCCTCGAGTCTTCTTTTCTCTAGGTGTCCTGGGTAACCCAAAATATTATTGTATTCCATAGCTATCTGTGCCCAAAATTGTTACTGTCTCTTTAAGACCTGCTGGCCAGAAATCGAACCAGGCGGCCAGAGGGTGCCTGAGCTTTTAAAAGTTGGAGTCTCTCAGGCAGAGCTCTGTAGTGGTTTCAGTTCGCCTATTCAGGTTTGTGGCTAAATGCTAGCACACTTACTTAAATTTACTTGATTGCTTGTTGTGAGATAAGGATTAGGAGTAGGCAAAGCAGGCTCAAACTTTATAAAGTACAAAGAAGTTTTATTAATATATCTAAGACAAAGGGAAAAAAAAAAAATTCAAGAAAAAACCAGAACAAACTCCCCAGACCACCCTTCCTTCCCCACCTCTCCATTTCATTCTCCCTGACAACATACAAAAGAAAACACTTTGACCTCCAGTCAGTTTACCACCTCAGAAACAGCTCTTGTTCCAGTTCATTTAGGGAGAGAAGTTTCTTTTGCTTACACCATGGATCTTCTGTAAGAAAAATACAGTTTTTTATGGGTCTTCTGCCTCACCATTAACCGCCGCCCGGAGCAAAGTCCAGCTTAATGGTGGATCTCTCCCACACCAGTAGCCTTCCCACAGCCACTATGGTGGGTTATGAACAGTCCACAGGGTACCTGTTTTAAGGATGCCCAGTTCAATTGCAGCAACAAAGAAAATCCCTTCTTCTGTGCTCAGCAACACAGGTTCTTCTGACAACTCAGGTTCTCTAGCATTCTCCCCGGGACCAGGGCTCTGGGTCACAGCCTCTCTTCTCTCTTGGTTCTAGTTTCTCATCAGGCTGTACTTTTTCAACACTTACTTGTCTGTACTTAGGTATTTCAGTTCATTGGCTGCAATAAGAACCTCACATCCCCTTTTGGACTATATCTTCATATATTACAGAGAATTATTAGCTCAGTCCCCAACCATGGTTCTCCAAAAGAGTTTTCAGCTTCACTCTTTAAGCACTTCCCATGCACCCCCTTTTTAGTATCAGTTCTGCTTTCTTCACTGACTGTAAAGTCTCTGCGCTGCACTATGTAGATGTCCTCACTCGTTCCTCTCTCTGCGAGGAAGGATGGGTGTCTGTGAGTTTAGTCCAGGCATGGAGAGAGTTAATTTCTGTCTCACTCTCTCCGGCAGTGTGAGGATCACGTGCTCTTTGCCGGGCTGCTTGAACAGGTCCGAGCTGAATGCCAGACGCTCTCAGAGTCTCTGCTGGGCTCGGCCAAGCTGGCTCGGCCTGCTGGGGCCATCTAGGCCTGGGGTGACAGGGCAGGGCCTGGCCCGAGCTGGATGGAGTCCGGCCTGGTCCTTGCCTGGCCCGGAGCAGGGGCCTGGCTCTCCCTCTCGTGTAGCTGGCCCACCGGCTGAGCTGTATCTGCTGAAGATTCCAGCCGTTCCTCCCCCATGCCTGCCCGGCTGCAGCGGCACGGCTGCGTAAAACCTCCCTTCCCCCCCCCCATCCCTCCTTCGGAAGGAGGTAGGGGGGGGGCCTTACCAGTGAGAGAAGCAGGAGCTGCTCCTCTCTACACAGCAGCAGCAGGTCCAAAGAGGAAGAGCGTCAGAGGGTCTCTGCTTATATATGGTTTTTCCCTCGAAGGCGGATCAACTTTTTAATTGGTTTACCTACCTATCAACCCTTAAAACTACCTGATTATTGGCTCTCTCTCGCAGGAAGGAAGTTGTATGCCTTCCTGCAGCCCAGATCACTTCCTAGATTTTGACCCCTCTGGCCTAAACCAGGACAAGCTCTCTTACTTCTTGGCTCTTCCACCTTCCCTTTCATTCTCGTAGGGAGAGAACTGAGGCAGCAGGGGTGGAGGCTCCCCTTTGGTGTTCTTTTGTTTCTCTCTGGCCTCCCGGGGGGGTGGGGGGGGGGGGGTGGGGGGAGTGTTGCTTTGGGCAGGTCTCTGGATTGGCAACAATAGCAACCCAAGAAGCTGCGTTTTGCAATCAGAAACTGTTTCAGAGTGAATTTTGCAACACCTGTCCACAGAGCGAAGACTGAGCTGGTTGGGGTCTGGCCACCATTCTTCAGTGCTCAAGAGTCCATTTTCTTCCCCTCCCCCATTGGAACAGGGACCTGAGACAGCAGCACCAACACCAGTGGCTTGGAGGCGGCAGTGATGACACCAGTTGGATCCAGCTGCCGAAGTGTGCCAGCCACCTTTGCTGACAGAGCTGCTGCTGCCAGAGAGATAAGAGGAGGGAAGGGCTGCTGCCATCTTTGTGTCTCCACACGCTGTTCTGTGGAGGGTGCAGTCTTGGAGGGAGGGTTTGTGTCCTATTTTCCTTTTGTCTCTGAAAAAATGCAGTGGTCTTCAGAGGCCGTCATCTTGGGGGAGGGGTTACTCCGCCATTTTGAGTTTCTCTTTGTTCCTGGGTAGTCCATGAGATTTCATCAACTTTGTAACTAGTGACTATTACTGTTATTTTTTGCCTGTTGCTTTTTTGGTTTTTAGTAAACTTATTTTTTCACTTATATCTACTTGTATTCATCTCTCCTTATTGGCGGAAAGGGATTGGTTAAAACTAAAGGGGAAGTAACTAAGTTTGGAGTGTCCACCTCTTAAATTGTCTTAAACCAAGACACTAGGCTTAACAGTCCCAGCTCTCTCAGACTTGCCTCATAGGAGAGAAGCTCCAGTCCCTTCATCATCTTCATAGCCCTTTTCTGGAGTCTCTCTGGTATGTCCATGTATCTCCTCTACTGAGGAGTCAAAACTGGACACAGTACTCCAGGTGTAGCCTCAGTAGTGCTGAGTAGAGGGGAAGGATCAGCTCCTCTGACCTGCTGGCAATACTTTGTCTAATGCAGCTGAGGATACCATTAACCTTCTTTGTCTCAAGGGCACATTGTTGACTCATGTTCAATTTGTTGTCCATCAGGACCCCCAGGTGCTTTTCTACAAAGCTGTTTTTCAGCCAGACAGCTCTCAGCATATATTGGTCCATGGGATTGTTCCTCCCCAGGGTCAGGATTTGGCATTTCCCTTTTCTGAACTTCCTGAGGTTCTTGTCAGCCCATTCCTCCAGCCTGTCCAGGGCCCTCTGGATGGCAGCATAACCCTCTAGTGTATTAGCCACTCTTCCCAGTTTTGTGCCATCTGCAAGCTTGCTGAAGGTGCATTCTGTCCCATCATCCAGACAAGTAATGAAAATGTTGAACAGGATTAAACCCAGTAGTGACCCCTGGGGTATACCACTGGTTACTGGCCTCCAACTAGACTTTGTGCCACTGATCCTCTGGGCCTGACCATTACGTCAGTTTTCAATCCACCTTACTGTTGCCAGATGAAGAATTGTTTTGCACCTGGTGGGTTAATAGAATGATCATTTTGCAAAATCATTAGGCTGTGGAACTGCACAATCAAAAGTATGATAAACAGTAACCAAGGAAAGGAATAAGAAACTATACTCCACTGATCTAAGGACTTGCAAATTAATGAACTAGACCAGTTATGCCTACTTTTCTCCTCATTTGGAAAGTAACACCAGTTCATTGGTCAATCAGACATGACTGTGGGATTACCAAACACCAAAGAGACCCCTGGGACAGAAGAATGCATGCACTGATGCTAATGACTTCAGGGAAATTATTATCCTATGTATGTTTCTTCTGTGAAAATCCTATGAATGTGTATGTAAAATACAGTATAGAAACAAGAGCTTTTTCTGTACTTAGCATGCAAGATAGGTGGAGCTATCCCCCTTGCATCCGGCATTGTAATAGAGTGCCTGCTCCCTAATACTAAAATTATAGTGTTGGAGTTTACTTTCTTGCTGTTTTTGGTAACAGTTTTGGCACCCCAGGCGGAACCCTACTCCTACATTTCAAGTGATCCAAGGGATCACCGGACCTCCCAATGGCACTGAGGGATTCTCAGGGAGAACCTGCAATCCCCAGACTGAAAGAAATCAGAACAAGACAGCTGGTAAGATTAAGGCACTCTTTAATTTAAAGGTGTTAATCTGCCTATAAGGCGCAGCAAAAGCTTTGTGGGGTTAGGTTTAAAGGTACCTAAGGTGGGAACAGGGAAGGGTTAGATTCCCTTCTAGGATGGTAATTGGTTATAATGGGAAACAAAACATCGAAAGAGGTATCAAAATTCTTACCACTGGGATGTATCTTGAAACACTGGAAGCAAATTGGGGGATGATCCCCTTATGTGAGAAAAACTTGTAAAATATTTTAATCCTTGGTGGCCACTTTACACATTGGAAGATGAATAGAGGATGGAACCTTATAATATAATACCATATTGCAATTAATGTTGCTTTATAAGGGAGAATAAGTGGGATGAAGTTCCTTATGACAACTTTTGACCGTAAGAAATCACTCAGAATGGCAAAAAGAATGTGGGAGGGTCCCACAAGATCCATTAATTTTAGCACTTGAAAAGGAAAGGCAAAGGGTTGAAAAGATGCTGTTCTGCATCCAGCATAGGACAGAGGTCCTTAAAGTACAGGTGAGAGGAGGAAGATTTAGAACTGATGGTTGCTTCTTGGCAAAGAATGGGGGGGAATGATGACCAATGAGTAGGTCATAGGAAAGTGGATTGAAAGGGAGAGAATGTTTTGGAGGATCAGAGAATTTTAATCTGATTGCAGGATGCACTAGAAGGCAGCAAGAAGATATTGGGGGTGATGGCGGGAAAGTTCTTATGGCTCCCCTCTGACAGGAAGTTGGTAATCATGGTCCAGTAAGAGTAAAAACCCTGTTTTCAACAGTGGATTTAATGTCATGGAAGTAGGTGGTGGAAGATTATAGGGAAGACACGGATAGAGTTGCTAAAATGTTCAAAATCATAATTAGGACTCAGGACTCTGACTGGAATGATATACAAGTGACGTTAGATATATTGTTGGATAGCACAGAAAAAAGAGATGGTGTTGACCATGGTCAGAAATCAGGTGGAAGTGGCACATGCTAATGGAGACTTAGAAGGAACTGTAGATGAGATTTTTCCTTCAACAGATCCAAGGTGGGACCTAATTTACTGGGGCCCTGAGATCGTTTAACAAGCTACCAGAGATGGATATTGTTTGGTGTAAAGCAGGGCAGTACTGAATCCCCCTTGACTTTCATGGAACGATTGAAGATGTCTGCCAGAAAATATACTAATTCGGATCCTGAGAATCCAGAGAAAGCAGTACAGTTAGCAACTATCTTTATGGGGAAATCAGCCCAAGATATTAGAAAGAAACTCCAGAAATTGGAAGAAGCAGAGTCACGTGACTTAGAAAAGTTGTTAGAAGGTGCTTGGAAAGCATATCACAACAGGGATAAGGAAAAAGGAATATGGCAGACTGTAGAATTTGTGGGTCAGTTTCGGACAGTCGGGACAGACGAGAGATCTCTGAAGTCGGGTCTTAGAGCATGAGGTTTATTGTGAAAGGGTGTGGGTGTAGGAGACCTGCTAGGGGCTGCCAGACGCAGCCTGGAGCAGGTCAGAGGAGTAAGAAAGCAAGCAAGAGAGGAGAGAAGAGCGAAGATCTAAGAGAGCGAGCTTGTCGCTTACAATACAATAAATCATCTTCTGTGCTGAATATTCTAATTTTCATTAACCAATCTAGAACAAACTACAAATCTTATAACATTTGCATACAGCCTATGAGAACTATTGCATTACCATACGGCGTTATATTTTAAATCCTAAAAACTGCTTTTTGGACCCTCTGCCAAGTTGGTAGGGTCTGCTCTGACCCTTGTACCTGTCTGCAAGCAGAGGGTATTGTTTAATCAAAAGAGGGATTACCTGCAGTCAGCCATGCCATTGTTTTCCAGTTGTTCAGTAACTGGGGTTTGGTATCTCAAAGCTTGTCTTCATTTCAATCTCGCTTATAGTTTCTACATTCTCAGCATCTTTTGCCAGGTAATCATATTTATAAGGCTTTCCTATTTCATCTTCCCCAACATCTCCCCTGTTCTGATGAACAACTAAAATACTAGACACAGTCTTACTCATTAAGTTTTGCACACACTGAAGTATACAGGGTATTGCTACTAAAACTACAATTACTACTATTAGAATAATCAAGCCTGTTTTACAGAGTTCTTTTAGCCAAGGTGTAAAGCTCCAACCATCAAACAAACTGTCTAGCCAAGATGGGTCATCTGTTGTAATTTGGTTAGCTAAATCTTTTAGGTTTTGTAGTTGTTTATGAATGGAAACAGAATGATCAGATAAATTCATACAACATAATCCTTCAAAATCTTCACAGCCATGTCCATGTGCTAATAGAACAAAGTCAATAGCAGCTCTATTTTGTAAAGTGGCATGTTTGACTGCTTCCTCATCTGTTAGCAAATCACTGATCATTATAGAAGTGGCATTAACTTATTTGCTGAGACAACACCCCAGCTTGTTTAACTGTTTCAGTGCGGCTGAAGAACTCAATTGAGGTAAAAAGATGCTTGTAACAATTTATTTTCCAAAATTCCAAGGGTGAAAGCCACTATCACAGTCGCTCTCATACTGATGTCCCCAGGAGGATCTAATCCTTCTGGTTTTCTTTCTGACTACTTCTTTGACACTGGGAGCAATTATTGTAAGTTGTCCCAGTGCATAAGGGCCACCATCTATTTTTGTAGGTATACCTTGCCAAACCCTGTCTCCACAGATGAGCCAAATTTCTTTAGGAAATCAAATAGGAAGTTTGTTAAGACGATCTGCGTGAGGTTCGTCATATATAAGAAGCTTGGTTTGATTACACCAAGAAGTCACATTGCTATAAGTTGAGTGATATGGGGTAACATTTAACTGAGGGCTGTTTTCTCCTAGGAAATGAAAGAAATAGCAGGTGTTCATGGTTAGCGAGCCTAGGATCTCTAGCTCTTGAAGGTCAGATTTATCAACTTTAGAATTGTCAATATAAGTTTGGTGTTTGTGGCTGGGAGTTGGAGATTCCTGATGATCATCATATGGCCAATATTTATCAAGAGTAACATTATCAAAACCTTCTGGAAAAGGTACTCCAACTAAACAGGTTGAAAAAGGTTTGTCAGGGCTTGTGTCAGATAGACAAATGGTATCGGAGCCTGCAAACTTGGCCAAAGCAACCCAGACATTTGACTTTGGTTGATTTACAGGCAAAGTTTCACTACAAAAACTAAAATAAAGGAATAAGAGTAACATGCATTTACACAAATGATAAAAGTTCATATTTTTTTTTTTTCTTGAGCTGTTTTTTGGCAGATCACTTTCTCCTGATGGTTCTGCCGGCTCAGGTCTGGGTGTTTGCTTCCTGCTTGCCACTTGCGGGATTGCTGGTTGATGTGGGGGCATCTGCAGGCTTCAATGCGTGATAAAGCTTCACGTTTTTGGCTGGAATCCACCTGAGCCCTTCACCTGTGGAAACACAAGCAAACCCCTTCCCCCAGGTTACAAGATTGTATGGTCCTTCTATTTGTCCTGATTCTAAATTTTTAATCAGAACTGGGGGGTTCTCTTTCAGTTTTGCTTTTTTGTTGTTTAAGAAATGTCTGTATATCGGGGGATCAGGCTCTTCTGCAGAGCTATTCAAAAAATTGTAAACATACAAGGCTTTATTCAGTCTCTTTTGAGGTGTAGCCTGGGCGTCTCCCCCTTTCTGTTGATCCAAAATGCGTTTTAAAGTTTGATGTGTTCTTTCTATTATTCCTTGACTCATGGGGGAGTAAGGAAGGCCAAATGTATTGCAAACACCCCAGTCATTTAAGAATGTAGCTAATTCTTGTGCAGCATACGAAGGACCATTATCAGTTTTAATTTCTTGGGGGATACCCAGACAGCAAAAGCTTGTGAAAAATGCTGGCAAACATGCTTAGCTGTTTCTCCCATATGTACAGAAGCAAAAACTGCATTTGAGAACATATCGACAGAGACATGGATATTTTTACGTTTTCCAAAAGAGGGGTACTTAGTAACATCTGTTTGTCATTTCTGTAAGCTCTCCAACCCTCGTGGGTTGGTGGCTCCTGAGGAAGGAAGAGGTTGAACAAGCTGACAGTCTGGGCAAGCTCGTACGATGTTTCGTGCTTGCTCTAAGGTAATGTGAAAATCTCGTTTGATTGCTTGTGCATTCTGATGAAAAAATGCATGACTCAATTTAGCTTGTTCAATTAGTATTGGGTAAAGTGGTTGCAGTAAGCACTGAAGTAGAGTTTTCAATGCTTGCTGCAACTTCTTCATCAGATGCTGCTGATGCCAATGCATCAGCTCGTGCATTTCCTTCTGCCATAAATCCTGGAAGACCAGAATGAGCTCTAATGTGGGAAACAAAATAAGGATTAGTTCTGTGTGACAGAATTTGGTAGAGACAGGTGAACCAAAGACACAATTTGTCATTGTTCACATCCTTTAGAACAGATCCTTCAATTCTTTGAATATTATTAGCAACGTATGCAGAATCAGTGATTAGGTTGAAAGGCTCTGGAAAGAGCTGAAAAGCTCTCACAACCGCTGCCAATTTAATAATCTGAGGTGAGCCTTCAACCTTTTGAACATCTTGTTTCCAGACTTTAGTATCTTTATTCTGCCACGTGACTACTGAATTGTGTGTTCGCCCTGACCCATCAGTGAAGGTAGTGACTGCATCTAAAGGCTCTTCACTGATCAGGGGTTTTTCTTTGTAGCATAATTTAGCTCTGATCATTTTGTGTGTTGGATAATGAATAGAGCAGGTGCCTGGAAAATTGAGCAGGGCGTACAGCAGGTCCTCTGATTTTTGCATTGCCCAATTAAAATAAGTTTTGATCATGGGTAAATAGATAATTGTGAATTCACGATCTGCTATCGAAAGAAGTCTTGCCCTGCCTTTTATGATGATTTGAGACATCATTTCTAAAGATGTGATGATTGTCTTTGGCGACCTGTAAGAAAGGAAAACCCATTCAATTATCAACAACGGATCATTTTGAGAGGAATCCGATCGAAAAATGAGACCACACAGTCTCAGATTTTCTCCTAATACTGCAAGGAAAAAGGGTTTATCGTGGACACAGCGATGTGCCTGTCTGTTTTGCAGAGTATCAGTAATTTTTTCTAAGGCCTTGCAAGCTTCAGGAGTGAGAGATCTAGGAGATGTAATGTTATTGTCTCCTCTTAACAAATCAAAAAGTGGAGCAAGTTCATCAGCAGTGATTCCTAACACAGGTCTAACCCAATTAATTTCTCCTAAAAGCTGTTGTAAGTCATGCAAAGTGCGGACATCAGTTCGGATTTGTATATTTTGAGGCGCAATAGATTGTTCTGTTAGTTTCCAACCTAAATACTTCCAGGGGGCAGTTTCTTGTATTTTTGATTCAGAGATCACCAGTCCAGCCTTTTTGATTTCAGCAACAACAGTGTCACGAGTTTCTTCCATTTGTTTTTGTGTTGGTGCTGCGATAAGCAAATCATCCATGTAGTGGAGAATAACTGATTGCTGGAATTGCTCACGGACTGGAGATAATGCTCGGGCTACAAAATACTGGCAAATTGTCGGAGAATTTTTCATGCCTTGTGGCAGAACGAGCCAATGATACCTTTGAAGTGGTTCCTGGAGGTTTGTACTTGGGATAGAAAAGGCAAAACGAGGAGCATCGTCTGGATGTAGTGGGATGTTGAAGAAAGAGTCTTTGAGATCAATAATTACAAGCGGCCAGTCTCTTGGGATCATAGAAAGGTTGGGCAGGCCAGGTTGGAGGGGGCCCATGTTCTCAATTCCTTTGTTGATCCTTCTAAGATCATGTAGCAATCTCCAGGTGCCAGAAGATTTCTTATGGATTACAAACACCGGTGAGTTCCAAGGACTATTGGTGGGTTTAATATGGCCTTTTTCTAGTTGCTCAGCCACTAATTTTCTGAGGGCACTCAGCTTATTATCAGGCAGGGGCCACTGACGAATCCAGATAGGTGTGTCAGTTTTCAAGGTCAGTTTGAAGGTGCTGAGTGCTTCAGTGACCCCTACGAAAAATCCAGTTCAATTTTGGCTCCCCATTGAGAAAGCA
The DNA here is from genome assembly GCA_034509425.1 of Eopsaltria australis. Taxonomy (NCBI): domain Eukaryota; kingdom Metazoa; phylum Chordata; class Aves; order Passeriformes; family Petroicidae; genus Eopsaltria; species Eopsaltria australis. Next base: position 41,500 of record JAVTVJ010002318.1, on the reverse strand, counting down.
AATCTCTTCCCCACACTGTGATGGGTTTCTGCACTATATAGGGACGGATTAATGCCTTTTTCCCTTGTGGTCCTATAATACTGATTACAGATTCGCTCTGCAAGCACGGAGTGATACCTCTGATGCCTGTGAGAGTGCCTAGGGGAGTTAGCAATTTCCAATCTGTTGGCCAATGATGATAAGATATCACTAAGACATCTGCACCTGTATCAGTCATCCCCGTGATATTAACTTGAACTTCACCATTTGACAGTTCACAAGTCAGCATTGGTCGTTGTTGACTTATCTGTTGAACCCATAAAATCTCGGGGTTTTCAGGAAGAGCTGAGAAACAGCGTGGTGGTGTTTGATGAGCAGACCCTATAGGTAGTGCTATAGCAATAGCTGTAGGGGTTTTGGGTGGAATATGCAATGGGGGATAGCAGGCCTTGGCTAGCACCAGTAATTCTTCATTGCAGTTAACAGACATTACACAGGGTAAAACAAGCAGTCACCGGATGCTGTTGTTTTCCTTACCAACAACTAAAAAGTCTTGTCTGTTTTGTGAAGTTCCAGTAATCCCTGTTGAAATATAGTCATAGCCATTATCTTCTAAAAAGGTTATTGGTTTGGAGGTTGCCAAAGCGCACCAGGACCCTGGGGGTAGTAGCCCTGGGGCATCACTTGGGATTCTGCTGATGATGAAGCAAAGTGCTTCTGAGCTGGGGGTATTCATAAATTTTACCTTGGATGTCTGGGGCGCCACTATTTGTTTCGTCATGCGATGACGTTGCGCGCTCGTAGTGAAGTTTTTTGGACTGTATTTTTCACTCACATCATGTCTGGATCAACACTGCCAGGTAAAATGTGTTTCCTTCCTGCAGATAGGACAGCGGTCTGGTGGTTGCGTATTCCTTTTGGCTTCTGGGTAGTTCTTCATGATATGGTCAGGTTTTTTATAGAAGTAGCTGGGTCCTGATGTAGCAGCAGCTTGCATGACAGCCATAGTGTTGCCTTGTGGCTGGGAGTTTAGATGCAGGGCAGCTAGGATTTCAGTAAGTTTTTGGTCTCTTGCTTCTGCATGTGCAGCCTGTGCAGCTGCTTGCACTGTTTGAGCTGCAATAGCTCTCTCAATTTTTTCTCCTAGAGCTTTTCCAAGTTCATTTGCCTGGATAGTTGCTACGTGCTGTGGGCTCCCTATTTGGTTACAGCCGTCAATCATTTCAGGCACGGTGGGTCTTTCTTTCCCCAGGGCTTTGAGAACCCTTTTACATTCAGCATTGGCATTATTTTCAACAATGTCTCGTATCATTATTGGGCGAGCTATATCATCACCACATTGTCTTTCTGCTGCTTGGATTACCCAGTCCACAAATGTAGTGAATGGTTCGGAGGACTCTTGGCTAATCAGATTGTAGGCTTTTTCAAAGCTTCCTGCAGGTTGAATTTGCAGAAAGGCTCTGTGAGACATCTTTTTAATGTCATCTAATGCTGTCTTGGGTAAATTAACTTGATTATCATTTTGGTCATCAGGAGGGTCACCAGTCAGCTTAGATATGGTAAGGGTACGAAGGTCTGCATCAGTACTTTGCCTATAAGTAGGCAGTACTCCTGCAAGTAGTCTTTTCCATTTGAGTTTCCATAACATGTATTGTGAATCTGTAAGAATTATACTAGCAAGGTTTTTACAGTCATTAGGTGTGAGTGTGTGTCCGTCCAGTTAGCGGGAGAAGATACCGGAATGTCGGGAGGTGGGAGGAGTAGCGTGCAGGTGGCGGGAGTCTGCTGCGGAGGGGCAATGGCAGGCAGTGGGTTCGTCGGTGGCTGGGCCAGTACGTGCAGCTGGTGGGAGGTTGTAAACTGCTCTGGGATGGCGGCTGGATTGGCAGGGGGAGCCATGGTGGCGGCCGTTCTGGAAGACGGAGCTGGGGATGAGGCAGGTACGGAGGAGCCTGCAGCCGTGTGTGCGGACGGCGCTCTGCCGGCTCAGGGGGGCTTGGGTGGGTGGGATGGTCTGTCTCCTGGTGCTGTGCTGGGGCTGGGGAATTGTGCTGGAATGCCGTGGGAGAGGGGCAGGTTTTCTGAGGTAGCGTGCGCAAGGGGTGATAGGGGCACTAGCGCTGTGTTGGTGGCGGCTGGGGGGGCTCAGGGGTTTGCCGCTTGGCTTGGCGGGGGGGGTCACCGTAATGGCAGCCACGGGCATAGGACATGTGGCTGCGGGGGCAGTCGCACCCGCAGGTAGCAGGGGAGAAGCAGCTGGCCCCACGGGGGTGGGGGGGGAGAGCGGGGCCGCCATGATGCAGGCAGCGAGGGTGCCCGCGGGGGCGAGGGGAGGGGCTGCGGTGACGGCAGCAGCGAGGGAGCCTGCGGGGACAAGGGGCAGGGCCGCGGTGACGGCAGCGGGGGGGGGGGCCGCGGGGGCAGAGTAGAAGGCAGGGCCGCCGTGACGCTGGTGGGTGGGGCTGTAGGAACAGAGTAGAAGGGCGGGGTCGCGGTGACGCTGGTGGGGCCAGGTGCCAGAGCCATGAGAGCCGGGGCTGCTGGATTTAACGGGGCGGCTGGGGCTGGGGTGGCGGGAACAGTAGGGGAGGCCGTGGGGTTCGGTGGAGTGTGCGGTGTGCTGTGTTGCCAATTCCCGACGGCAAGAGGGGGAGTTACGAAGGGAGCGGGGCTCGGCGTGGAGAGTGCCACGGGCGGCGCCATTGCAGAAAACAGCTCCACCAGTGCCCTGCAAGCTGGCACTAGCTCCGCTGCAGCCAGATCCCGGCGGGAGATATTATTAAAGAGCTTGTTTCCGACTATGTCCCAGAAGTCTTTGGTAAAGTCAGCTGACCGTTCAGCATTAGGGAAATTAATTAAGGTCAATTCTAAGAGGTTTTTTAGCTCCTGTTTTGGTAATTTATATGGAGTGGAGCTTAAAAGGAGTTTTAGTTGTTTATAGATATCTCTATCATGGGTGGAATAAGTCTGCCCCATTGTTTGTCCAGTGTGTTGCTCACCTTGGTGCCGCAGAAGCAGGGTCCGCAGAGCTCCGTCGTGGAGGGGCTGGCCAAGCTCTCCAGTCGTGCTCAGGACTCTGTGTTCGGGTCCCTCTTCAGAGCTCCGGTTTTAGGCGTTGCTTGGCAACGGCTTCCCGTGCTCGGGACCTCGCGGGTGGGTGTGCATTCAGAGCTCCAGTATGGGCGGTGCTTAGCAGCGGTCGCCTGTGCTCAGTGCCCGTAAGGTTCCAGGGCAAGCATCCTCAAAGAGCTCTGGGCGGCTGCTGCGCAGCAGAGGCCACCTGTGCTCGAGGAGTAGCAGGCAAAACCCTCCAAGAGCTCCAGCTGATCGTTATTATTAACGGGTCACTGTGCTCGAGGCATGTCTCTACAAAATTATAGAGCTCCGGCGTTTATGCTGCTCAGCAACAGTATGCCATGCTCGCGACACCTTTCAGGTGGCTTTAACTGGTCTTTTAGTTACCGTCCGTGGAGAAGTCTCATACAGGCGGGAGAAGTTGGATCGGGCATTTATCCGCGTTTGGGCACCATTTGGAGAATTTGCGGGTCAGTTTCGGACAGTTGGGACAGACGAGAGATCTCTGAAGTCGGGTCTTAGAGCATGAGGTTTATTGTGAAAGGGTGTGGGTGTAGGAGACCTGCTAGGGGCTGCCAGACGCAGCCTGGAGCAGGTCAGAGGAGTAAGAAAGCAAGCAAGAGAGGAGAGAAGAGCGAAGATCTAAGAGAGCGAGCTTGTCGCTTACAATACAATAAATCATCTTCTGTGCTGAATATTCTAATTTTCATTAACCAATCTAGAACAAACTACAAATCTTATAACATTTGCATACAGCCTATGAGAACTATTGCATTACCATACGGCGTTATATTTTAAATCCTAAAAACTGCTTTTTGGACCCTCTGCCAAGTTGGTAGGGTCTGCTCTGACCCTTGTACCTGTCTGCAAGCAGAGGGTATTGTTTAATCAAAAGAGGGATTACCTGCAGTCAGCCATGCCATTGTTTTCCAGTTGTTCAGTAACTGGGGTTTGGTATCTCAAAGCTTGTCTTCATTTCAATCTCGCTTATAGTTTCTACATTCTCAGCATCTTTTGCCAGGTAATCATATTTATAAGGCTTTCCTATTTCATCTTCCCCAACAGCAGACTAAAAGGGAAAATAAGAGAAATTATGACCTACTTGCAACTGTAGAGGGAGCTAAGGGACCTCTAGAGGGAGCTAAGGGATGAGCTAGCAGGGGAGGGGGAAATGGGGAACAAGGGGAAGGAGAGGTAGGAGGCTACCACCATTTCCTCGACAACGATTAGGGGAAGTCCAGTGTGCACTTTGTAATGAAAAGGGGCATTGAAAGTGGGAACACTGCTGGATGGGAAGCTAGACCCTGCCTTACAGGCTGTTACATTAAAAAATGAAGATTGAAGGGAGCTGAGAGGTTCTAGTCCAGCTGAACTGATGCCTAAAGATTTCAGCTTTAATACATTTTTCATATATTTGTAGCTTTGTAGACTATTAATAGGTGGTTATATAGCTCCTGTTTTTTGTCCTACCCTTTCTCTTAGATTTTACAGTAATAAGCTTACCTTCTAACACATTCCTGAAATACCGTTGTCTTATTTTCAAGAAGAGAACCTGCAAGAAGAACATTTTGTTTTCCAATCAGAATCTGAGAAGACACAACAAGAAATGGGGCAAAGAAGCCCTGGATCAACTCCAATGGGGCAGTACACAGGGGAAAATTACCTAACGAACTGCTCTTCTAATTGGACAATATTCGTTATTATGCCTTAAAGCATTAGTTAGATATGCTTATTTGTTAAAAAAATGTAGAAATCTGATGCTGAGTGTATCCATAGCCCATAACTATAGAGGCACCTGTGAGCTTCCAATAAAGAACCGCTTTTTTAACTTACCATTTTAATACTGTTGCAAGAGGTTTTATTTTGACATCAGGAGACAGAACCCTTGGTTACACTGAGGCTGGGGAAAGTAGTAGTGGAATTTTTTGTAAACATGGGCAATTTATATTATATTGAATTCATGTTGTTATAAATAAATGCGCCCAATTTATAGTAAAACAAATATAAAATTTATTTCGTGTCCGAGAGTTCGAACACGCAATGCCACGATCGAAAAAGAGACAGTGCCAAGCCCGGGATTGGAACTGGGTGAACACAAATCTGACCTCTATCGCATCAGACCTCCCTCCGTTCACACCGACTGTTTCCAACGGTTGGTTTATATACAGTTCTGGCCGAGAAGTCTGGATTTTGGGCATTATTTCTGTCACTCAGCATATTCATGCAGCATGCTATTCATGAAACTGAGGTGGACAAAAACGCATCCTATGCTTGATTGATTTTTCACCATCCGGAGGTGTTATCTGATGGGTCATGATGGCCCTTATCCCAGTCCGATCTGGTCGTTTGCACCTGGACTGGGAGGAGATCTTTCGGAGATGGTTGATCAGTTTTGTCATCAGCTTTGCCAGGAAATTCCTCTTAAAAAATGTAGACATTTGGAGCCAGCTTAATGTTTTCTCGATGTGTCGTCATCTTCTGTAGCACTGTTTTTGGGATGTAAATCAGTTCCCGGGCGAGGCCAAAACTCTTTTCTTGGGCAGGCTCTGCTTGTTCTAAAGCTGGTTACAACTAAAAAACCCCATTTATTTATTACATTTTGATATTACATTTTCGGGCACGAATTTCCCCCTTTATTTTTAACAATGTAAAGGAAAAGTTAGTAAGGATATGGTGAGTCTAATTGGCGCTACAGGGAAAAGCAAAACTCAGTCCTTTTAAAACCGATGAAATTTAAATTAGGAAAGAATTTGATTACTCAGTAATTTATATATATGCCTGACTGTCCAATCCCCTTGTTGGGAAGAGATTTATTTGGAAAATTGGATGCTTAAAAAACTTCCCAGGATGGGGAAATACAAATTCAAATACCCGAATCAAAAGCCATAGAGGGAAAGATTTTTATGTTACAGGAATAAAATAAGGTGTAAGAAAACCCAGAGGAGGTAGGGAATGCTGTAACCCTACTGGTATGGGCCACTGGGATGCCTGGATGATCAAAGGTGACCAAATCCCTGAGGATTACTCTCAAATCTGAATCCAGACCGGTAATGCAGAACCAGTATTGTATCAAGTGGGAGGCAAGGAAGGGATTGGAGAGGCTTATAGAAAAATTTTTAGAATATGGGTTATTGAAGGAGTGTGAATCAGAATATGAGATACCTATACTGGCAGTTAAAAAGCAGGTGTAGATTAGGACAAGATTGAAGACCCATTAAAAAAAAATACCCATTAAAAAAATAGTACCAGATATTAATCTAGTAGTAGCTAATCTATGCACACTCTTGACAGCACTGAAAGGGGAATATAAATGGTTTACAGTGATTGATCTTAAGGATGCCTTTTTCTGCATACCCTTGGAGGAAAATAGTCAAGCAACATTTGCTTTTGATTGGGAAAGTCCCACCTCTGGAGACAAAGTTCAATTTACCTGGACTGTCTTACTGCAAGAATTTAAGAATAGCCTAACAATATTTGGAAATCAACTAGGAAAAGTTTTAAAATAATGGAAGAAAAAGGACACTCAAGGGTCAGTTTTACAGTATTGTCATGGTTTAAGAGACAAGTGTCTGCCCAGGAAGGAGGGAACCTTCCTGGAATGAAAACTATGACCCCCTTCCCTCCAAATTATTATAACTTTGAAATTATGGGGCTTTCAGACAAAGATATAGGAAAAGGAATAACAGTTCTTTACACACACACACATATATCTATATCTATCTATCTATCTATCTATATATATATATATAAAACAAGACAAGCAAACAAAAACAGCAGCGATAACAAACAAAAACAGGATCCCCAAACCATCCTTCTCTGGCCTGTCAGGTACTTTCCCCTTTGGTGTAGTTATGACCACAGCCAGCAGGGGTGCTCTTGGCTCCTGATGGGGCAGGGCATGTGTGGTGATTCTCCCACAGCTGCAGGGAGCACTGCGGTGTGAGCTCAGCTGCCTCTTCACCTGGAAATGGTGGCTCAGGCGACGGGGAAGAGAGGATGTGGCTCCCCTTGCATAACTTATGGGGAGCAGCCGGTCTCAGTGTCACTCATGGTGGCAATCTGGACTGCAGCAGTAGCCTCAGAGCAGCGGGCTGGAACAGCAGAGGTGAGTAGACCCTGAGGGTGGTGAATCCAAGTGTAGCAATAACTCCAAAGTGGTGGCAGAAAACAATGAGGGCTGGGCGAGGGATCGCTCCCTTGCACAGCTCACTGGGAACGCCTGGTCCTGAGGTCGGGCCGCAGCACAGAGGGAATGGCCCAGCAGGGGATACTCCTGGCTCCTGGCATCACATGCACCAGTTCTGAGCTCCCAAGCAGCAGAGGAGCAGAGAAGCAAGCCCTCATCACAGCGCCGAAAGAAAAAGAAACCAAGAGAAAAAAATCCCCAAAACTCACAAGGCAACAGGATCTCAGATGAGATTCCCCTATTGTGCTGCATGGCTGCTGTGTCGATCACCCCCAGAGGAATGAAGAGCAGCCCCTGGCCCCCAATCCCCCACAGGATCCCAGGCCGCCCTTCACCCATCATGATATTCCCAAGCCGGGGGAGGGGGCAGTGGCAATTCCAGAAACAAAACAAAAACCAAAACCAAAATGGCTATGGGATATGAACCATCACCAAGAAAGTATCTGAACGGCATTCTGCTGGCAGCAGATGATGCCAAACTAATTTTTGCTTTTACATATTCTTCACATATATTTGTAGCTCTGTAGCCTATTATTGTATAGCTACATAGATTCGTAGCTAGCATTTTACCTACTCTGTTAGACAGAAAGACAAAGCACATTCCTAGACTCCTATCCTATCTTGGTTCTTCGGAGCACAAGGTCAAGATACTCTCCCATGAACAGCTAACCAGGAAGGGGGGGTTTCAGAAGAAAGTCAAAGCAAAAGGGAAAATTACCTCATCACCTGTGTCCCTAATTGGGGATTCTTGTAAATTATGCTAATTTGCTAAACTTATAAAATTGTACATGCTTTATGTCACTGTCGTGGGTTGACCTTGGCTAGGTGCCAGGTGCCCACTCAGTTGCTCTATCACTCCCTTTCCCACTGGGAGAGGGGAGAGAATAATATGGAGAAAGACTAGCAGGGTGAGATAAGGCAGTTTATTACACCAGAATGAAGAAACAAATGGAGATCTGCGCGTGCAAGAGCTAAAGAGAAAAAACAGTCAGTCTCTACTTCCCATTAGCAGCAATGTCCAGACCCTTCCTGGGAAGCAGGGATCCAGCACCCCTAGTGGTTCCTCTGGAAGGCAAACATGGAAGACTCACAAATGCCCCCCTTCTTCCTCCTCTCTTAGTTTGCTTATATATCTGAGCTGACGTCATATGGTATGGAATATCCCTTTGGTTGATTGGGGTCAGCTGGCCTACTTGTGTCCCCTCCCAGGATTTTGCCCACTCCCATCCCCTTTGGTGGGGGAAGGAACGTCAGAGGGACAGCACTGCTTGGCAGTAGCCAAAACACTGGTCTGTTATCAACACCAGCTACCAATGCAAAGCACAGCACTGTAAGGGCTGTGAGCTTTACCCCAGTCAGACCCAATACAGTCACGTGTGTACCTTTGGCACATTTTTGGTGAGTATTTTGGTGTGTTGTGCACCTAAAGGATCCTTCATGAAGATTATTACCTAACTGTGTCTGACTCCTGGTTTTAGGACCAGAAAAAGGCATAACAGCGATGCAAGAAGAGTGCTTACAAATAACCATATGCCTTTTGAACTTTCTGGGACAAAATGTTTACAGGGTAACTAAAAGGAAAGCTCAAATAGGAAAGACAACTGTGAGCTACTTGGGCTTCAGGATCACTCAAGGACAGAGCATTCTTGGCCTTGACAGAAAGAAAGTAATCTGCCGAACTCCAGAACCCGGTAACATATGAGAATTGTGAGGTTTTCTGGGAGTGGTTGAGTGGTGCCAGTTGTGGATATTAAACTATGGACTTTTAGTGAAGCCCCTTTATGGAGGTCTAAAAGAGTCAAAGAAAGGACAATTGTTGTAGACTCCTGAGTACCAAACTGCCTTCCAAGAACTGAAAAAAGCTTTAATGACAGCACCTGCGTTGTGGGCATCTTTCCATGACTGCCCCAAAGGCCTTCAAAATAAAGATCCCCTTTTATATTACCTCCTTGCTAAAATGATCTCGAGTTTCTTTTCCAGGTTGGGGGAAAAGGCAACCAGGGCTTCCTGACTTAACCAAGCCCTTTGGACTGTTTGTACATGAGACGCAACATTTAGCCCTGGGGGTCCTAACTCAGAAGCTGGGAACCTGGAGGAGACCTGTGGCCTATTTCTATAAACAGCAGGACAACATGAGCAAAGTACAGCCAGGATGCTTGCGAGTGGTTGCTGCAACTGTTCTACTGATCCAAGAAGCCAGGAAGCTCATGACTGTACAGCACATAACTGTTTTTGTCCCTCACATGGTGATAACTGTATTAGAGCAAAAAGGGGGAGGGGGCATTGACTATCCCCCAGCAGGATGCTCAAATACCAAGTTGTGCTCTTGGAGCAGAATGATGTGGAATTGAAGACAACAACCATGAATCCAGTCATATTTCTTGATCAAAAGGCAGTGGATGAGGGAGCCCTGACACATGACTGCCTCTAAACCATGGAACAGGTATTGTTGCGTTGCCTGCTTCTTAATCCCGCTCTGGTCCTGGCAGCAGAGCGCTAGCGCGACCCTGAGAAGCTGTCCGCGTTCCGATCGGGGAGGCTTCCTCGGGGAGCCGGCGGTGGGCTCCGCTAGTCTGCGTCGGGCTGAGGTGTTGGTGCCCTCAGAGCACTGCAGGATAGCAAAGAACTACCCAAAGAAGGAGGACTCTTAGTATGAGGGTTTGGCAGGTTTATTACCCCCAAGGGAGCTCAGGGACTAAGAGCCCCGAATAGCTCATGACATGGGTATTTAAGGGAGGGATAACATCCAATAATCTGAGGGTGCAGGGGCAATACAAGGGAGGGTGCAGGGTGCGTAGTGAATGAGGTTTAGGGAGGGGAGGGGGGAAGAGAGAACAACGAATGAACAACCGGGTAACAGGGAATGTTCCAGAACTGGGATACATAACAGACAAATCAAGGAACCAATAGCAGGAACTTGGGGTTCGTGGCTTGGTGGTCTAAACCATTGTCTCTGGCAGCTCAGGGGGGAAATTCTCTGTCTGTGGCACATGCCACCAGAAGTCCTCGTCCTCTGCAAGTCCATGGAGGGACTCTAATCCTTCCTGGTTCAGAACTACCGCTACATCTCCCCCTGTTTTTTTACTTAAAGAAAGTGACTTCTTAATAAAAGAAATGATGAAGGCTTTAAAACATCCAAGGAAGCTTAACACAATGAAGATAATAACTAAAATCCAAAGCAAAGTCTTTAAAATCTGCAATAAAACAAACAAACATTATTAAAGCATTGTCTGTCTCTCCCTCTCTGTCCCTCTACAACAAGACTGGGGATGATCGGGGTACAGGAGGTTGGGGTCTGAGAGGTACATGGGGCAGGTTTGGGGAGAGTCTAAGGGGAAGGTATCAAAAAGAAGGGTCTCGGTGATTTTCTTGATTGCTGTTGAAGTCTGGAGTTTTCTTTCTCCTTCTCTTCCACGCTGATCTCTGTGGAGCAGCGTCTGTTGGTAGAGTCGTCTGGGTCTGTTCTGGTGGCCGCGTCGGGTGGAAAGTTGTGACACTTACCAACTTCAGCCGTCGTGGTCCAAGTAACTGGTCATTCGGGATCGCCTCTGATGGTGTTTCCAGTGGCATGGGTGGTGATGGAGAGCAGGACACAGTAGATTCAGCTTTTAATTTCTTTGAGGAGCATGGTGCCGTTCCGCGCTCCCTGACGCGTTTCCCGAATAGGATGGAGCATGTGGTGTCTGTCACGTTGGTGCTGGCAGAGGCTGGTGGTGGCAACAGGAATGTTGTTGTGGTGTCCGGGAGCCTGTGGAAGACTTAGGTGGAGGATGATTAGAGAATTTCATTGGATGAGGGCACTCTCTTTTCAAGTGATCTGAGGAACCACAATTAAAACATTCCCATCTGCTCTTAAATTGTTCATGGACTGAGGTGGCTCCGATTATTCTCTTAGGGGGGTGTCTTTGTGGTTGATCTGGTGGAGTTGGCCTGACTCTCATACACATTTCTATCATATGTTCGATGGTGGGGGGTGGATCTGGGGGGAGGAGGTTTAAAAGTTGTCTGCATGCAGCATTGGCGCTATCTTGGGCTACTGTGCGTAATAGTTCTTTTAAATTATTTGGGTCTGAGATCTGCCTGCTCATGGCCTCTCTGAGCCTTTCCACAGAACTTGCAAAAGTCTCGTCAGAGCCTTGCCGGACGGCTGAATAACTTTGCACAGGGGCAGTGAGCGAAGGCATACTAAGTAGAGTCTTTTTTGCTGTTTGGCCAATGTCTCTTAAGACATCCTCAGGGATGTTGGTGGCTTGATCTATTGGTTTTGTTTGATTTCCCTCCCCACAAAGGTGATCAAGGGTGAGAGTGGCTTTGTTTGGGTGCCTTTTGTAACTGTCCAGCAGGTTTTGAAGCTGCCGCTTCCACATCTTTTCCCACACCCAATACTGAGCTTCAGCTAAAATACTTGTCATGATTGTTTTTATATCAGATGGGACCAGCACCGCTGCATTAAAGGTGGAATTCAGTACACTTTTAAAGTAAGGAGAATCTCTCTCAAACTCTCTCTCTACCTTGCAAAGCTCTCGCAAGGCTGCAGGTCACAGTGGTTCCCATCGGGGGATGTTACCCTGCCGGTTGTACATGACCGGCGCCACTACAGGGCTTAACTCACCGGCCGCACTGCAGGCTCCAGCCTCTCCACTTCCGGGTCCCCAGTCGAGGGAACGGAAAGGGAGGGCGTGGGAATCTGGAAGTGGGCGGTGGTTAGGGGCGGGACTGCAGTTGGTGTGGGCAGTCCAGGCGTGCAGTGGGGCGGGGACCTCCCTCCGGCAGGGGCGGGGACCTCTGGTGCAAGGGGAGGGACCCAACGCAAAGACATCATCGGCCGCGGGGGGGGGGGAACCTGACGCCATGGCAACCGACGCGAAGGGGGAGGAACCACGGGAGGAGCTGGGAGAGTTCGCGGGCCTTCGGCGTGAGGATGCGCAGTCGGCTCAAGGGTGGCTGCACGGCGCCACGAGGCCACCGTCATTTTTAAAATCACAGCCATTTTGTAAAGTAGAATGGTGGGGGAGTGCAGCCAGCGCAATTGGGACTGAGGGCTCGGAGAAAGGGTTTGGGGTAGAGCTTGCTATGGGGGAATCAGTCTCATAGCGAGGGGAACCGAGGGGCGCGCTTCCCTGCGGCGGGGAAGAGGGATTGGGAAAAGGGGAATTAGGAACATGGGGTGGGTGAATCAGGGATTCCAAACTTTCCCAACAAGTACGCAAAACATCACAAATTAAAATCATCAACGGGAAAAATTCTCAAACAGAAACATCACCCCCTCTCTCTATTCCCTGTAAATGTTTTCCCACTAAGTCCCAAAAACCCAGAATTTTAACAGAAGAAGCAGAAGCAGAAGGAACATAAACAAAAATCCACTTAACAATACGTTTCTAAGCCCTCTTATTAACTTTCCCATTTTTTAACTTCAGGGTTTCTTTAACTTGGATATAAAACTCCTGCTCCGGCCGGGACAACTTAATACCCATTGTCTCCGAATCAGAGCCTCCTTACTCTTTTGAAACTGTACAATGAAACTAAAAACTCTCCCCACAGCCTGATTCCCGCCGCTTATCGCGGACGCCAAACCTCACCGCCTTCGTCGCGGATCCTGGTTCCTCGATCCTGGCTTCGGCTGCCGACACCGGCTCCAGGGGAAAAAGAAATCCAAAAGAGCAAGGGTCTTCGGGCTGGTCAGTCCGCTTCAGCTAGCGTGATCGCTCCAGAAGGGTTACTGACGCCCCCTTCCAAGTCCACCACTATAATGTGGAGGTCCTCTTCAGGGGAAGCAACTCCCCAAGGCTCAGTCCCGATCGCTGCAGCGGTCAGGGTCACTCACAGGGAACCACGAAAAATTGAAGTCCCAGTTTGAGGCGCCACTTGTTGCGTTCCCTGCTTCTTAATCCCGCTCTGGTCCTGGCAGCAGAGCGCTAGCGCGACCCTGAGAAGCTGTCCGCGTTCCAATTGGGGAGGCTTCCTCGGGGAGCCGGCGGTGGGCTCCGCTAGTCTGCGTCGGGCTGAGGTGTTGGTGCCCTCAGAGCACTGCAGGATAGCAAAGAACTACCCAAAGAAGGAGGACTCTTAGTGTGAGAGTTCGGTAGGTTTATTACCCCCAAGGGAGCTCAGGGACTAAGAGCCCCGAATAGCTCATGACATGGGTATTTAAGGGAGGGATAACATCCAATAATCTGAGGGTGCAGGGGCAATACAAGGGAGGGACCAGGGTGCGTAGTCAAATGAGGTTTAGGGAGGGGAGGGGGGAAGAGAGAACAACGAATGAACAACCGGGTAACAGGGAATGTTCCAGAACTGGGATACATAACAGACAAATCAAGGAACCAATAGCAGGAACTTGGGGTTCGTGGCTTGGTGGTCTAAACCATTGTCTCTGGCAGCTCAGGGGGGAAATTCTCTGTCTGTGGCACATGCCACCAGAAGTCCTCGTCCTCTGCAAGTCCATGGAGGGACTCTAATCCTTCCTGGTTCAGAACCACCGCTACAAGGTATAATCTAGTAGAACTGATTTTCAGGATGAACCAACAGAGACTCATGATTAAGAATTAATTACAGATGGATACAGTTTTGTAAAAGATTGAAGATGGCCGGCCGGATATGCAGTGGTGACTGCTACTGAAATATTAGAAACTCGATTTTTACCAATTAATATGTGGGCTCAAAAATCAGAGATAATGGCACTAAAACAAGCATTAAAACTGACAGCGGACAAAAGATTGAATATTTGGACGGATTCTAGGTATGCATTTGGTGTGATTCATGCCCATGGAGCTATATGGAAGGAAAGAGGACTGTTATCGGCCCAAGGATTAGATATTAAACACAAAGAAGAAATTTTCCAACTTTTGAAAAAAATTTAAAAACCAAAGGAGGTGGCAGTAAGCATTGTGAAGCATATCAGTCTGGACAAACTAGTGTTACAGTGGGAAACTGATTGGCAGACAAAGCAGCTTGAGGAGTAGCTGAAAAAGGCATCCTAGCATTAGTGCCACAAAACCAAATTGACAGATCAGAATTTAAGCCTAATTATGACAGTGAGGATCAATGTTTAGCAAATATATTAAAGGCCACTAAGAATCAGAGGGGATGGTGGGTAACAGACAGCCAACAGGTTATAGTTCCACCTATAATGAGGAAAATAATGAATCCGAGGCCATAATAAAGAATGCTTGCTCTCTAATACTAATATTACAGTTTACTTGCTTGCTGTTTTCAATAACATTACTGTCTGCTTATCCAACCTGTACTTTGTCAGTTTGTCTATGAGAATATTATGGGAAACTATGGAAAGCCTTAGCAAAGTCTAGGTAGAAAATAACCACTGCTTTCTCCTCATCTACTAAGCCCATCATAGAAAGTTATGAGGTTGGTCAGTCATGACTTCCTGGATATGCAAAACCCTGGGATATGTTTTATGTTGGATAAATTACAGGATCTAGGGAGGCTTCTGTCATGCAGATAATGCTATGCTGTTAAAATGAAGCCTCAAGTATGCAAAAGGAGAGCCCAAAATATTTTGTTTCTGTTTCTCTGAATGAGAAAGCAGAACAAAAATCTCCACAATATTCGCATATTTTATTTTATTCAAGCCACAAAATTAATTCTTGATTTCCTGAATCACAGAATCAACTAGGTTGGAAAAGACCTTTGAGATCAAGTCCAACCCATGACTTACCACCACCTTGTCAAATAGACCATCATACTAAGTGCCACATCCAGTCTTAAACACCTCCAGGGACGGTGACTCCACCACCTCCCTGGGCAACCCATTCCAATGCCCAGTGACTCTTTCTGTGAAGAACTTCCTAATGTCCAGCCTAAACCTCCCCTGGTGCACCTTAAGACTGTGCCCTCTTGTCCTGTTACTGGTTGCCTGGGGGAAGAGACCGCCCCCCACCTGGCTTCAACCTTCTTTCATGTAGTTGTAGAGAGTGATAAGGTCTCCCTTGAGCCTCTTTTTCTCCAGACTAAACAACCCCAGTTCCCTCAGCTGCTCTTCATATGACTTGTGTTCTAGACCCTTCACCAGCCTTGTTGCTCTTCTCTGAACACGCTCCAGCATCTCAACATCCTTCCTAAATTGAGGGGCCCAGAACTGGACTCAGTACTCAAGGTGCAGCCTAACCAGTGCAGAGTATAGGGGAAGAATCACTTCCCTAGTCCAGCTGGCCACACTATTCCTGATCCAGGCCAGGATGCCATTGGCTTTCTTGGCCACATGAGCACACTGCTAGCTCATGTTCAGCATGCTGTCAGTCAGTACCCCCAGGTTCCCTTCTGCCTGGCCACTGATGTAAAGTCTGTATCCTGCAAGTAGAGTATTTACAGTGTCAGCCAGCTATGCAGACAGGGGCACAGATATGCAGGTTATGAATTTACCAAGAAAATATGGGGGTAGGGGCATTGTGGAGTTTCTTTAGGGACTGGAGTGACTCTAGTAGGAACACAGTGACTCCTTAAAAAGACTGGTACCTCCATGTGTGCAGGGGGAAATTGCTGCAAGCAGAGCTAGAAGGAAGAGTGGGAGACCCAAAGGAGCGTGTATTTTGTACAGTGGGGGTCGTGCATAAGCCATATAATCTAAAACTTATTTTTTTCTGCTAAAACTTCAAGTGTTGTAGCTGTTTTTCTGGGTTTTGACTCTGGGGAAAAAACAGTAGGATTTAAACCTTCAGGTCTTCCTTATTAATATTAGTATGAATTTTAATATCATCAAAATTACAAATATTTATTCAGCTTTTACTGTAGTATAATTTTAACTGGACTTATGGGTTTGCAAATTAATGAAATAATAAGATGCTTCAGACATTTTACAAGCACAGATGCAATGATAACATCTAATTTCAGGTATCTGAGACTGACTGCAGATGGGATGTTATTAACCTCCGTCTGTTACAAATGTGTCAGAAAACTGTCAAGAAAGTGTAAAATGGAGGTTTAAGCTGGAGCAGAGATCCACCTGCAGCCCTTGGAGGACCCCATGCTTGAGCAGGTGGACATGTCTTCAGAATGCTGTGACCCAGTGGGAAGCCTGTGCTGGAGTCGGCTCCTGACTGGACCTGCAACCCCATGAAGAGAGAGGAGCCCATTCTGCAGCAGGTTTGATGGCAGGACTTGTGACTCTGTGGAAGGATGAAGAACTGCAACTCATAGGAAGGTCTCACATTGGAGTTCATGGAGAACTGTCTCCTGTGGGAGGGATCCCACTTTGGAGCAGGGGAAGAATGTGGAGTCCTCCCTCATGAGGAGGAAAAAGTGGAAGAAACAACACATGAACTGACCACAAACTTCCATTCTCTGTCTCTCTGAGCCATTTGAGAGGGGAGTGTGGAGGGAAAGTGTCTTAAAGTTTGGTTTTATTTCTCATTAACCTACTCTGATTTGATTAGCAATAAGTTAATTTCCCCAAGTCATCTGTTTTGCCTGTGCAGTCTGTCCTATCTTCTTAAATCTTAACACTCTGCATAATATTTCTCTCTATCCCATGTGTACATGTGCTGCAAGGACTAAGTGCCAGTTGCTGGTGAGACCTGCATGTGGGGAATTTGGTGCCAGTTACTGGAGTCAGATCGGGAGCGTGGGTACCCCTGTCCTTCAGTGTCAGTTACTGGAGCAGGTGTGATATTGATGCCTGGAGAAGGCTACCTAGAACAGAAGCTAGATAGTTAAAAGAATAAAGGAAGTATTTATTGAAAGGCCTTCAGGGGTACACTTCAGGCAATGCAAGAGTCTCACAGAGACTACACCCAAAGATGGACGATCAACACGTGTTTTTCGAACAGATATAGGCTCAATCCATCTGCGTATCAGAGGTTAATTTTCCAATTACAGCTTCAGGTAGTGGAGTCCCATCCCCAATTTGTCTCCCTTCTTCTCTTGCTGCTGTCCATGGTTGTTTATATTTTTGGGGCTTTGGACAAACAGGATATCCTTGAAACCCAGGCCTAGAGAGGAATTGTTTTGTCTGAATAAAAGTATAGAACTGTAGCTGACTGGCTATGGAGTTTTAGAGTTATACATTAAAGCAGTACTGATCTGGAAAATATAAAAGCTAAAACTTAAGGCATCAATCTCAGTAGCAGCTACTGGAGCAAATGGAGGTCTTTAACCTCCACCACGATAGGAATGGTTGTGTGTTCCAAAAAACAGGTGCTAGGACGTACCAATGTCAGTGAGGGGTTCAGCACTGGCAGCTGGAGCAGAAGTGTGGGTCACAGTCAATGTGCCTGGTGCCAGCTGGGAGTGAAAGTGTGTGTATCCTCCAGAAACCCAGGTTGTGTGCGTGTGTGTGTGTGCATAATTTGCTAGCAAACATCACGCTGGACTAGTAGGTGTGTAGTGTAGGAGGCCCTGGGTATGGGCAGGGTTATCAAGTGGGCAGAGGGTCCATGCTGGTTTCCAAGAGGACTGGTGAAGGTGGAGTGCCTGTGAGAAAGTGAAATGTTAATGGTTAATGACTCAAAACAATTGCCCCTTTGTGGAAGTGGCAGGGTGCTTTGCTGAGGCCAGGTTTGCACCGCCCCCCCCTCCCCACCCAGGGGGGACAAGGTGAATTCTTGGGTGTGTAATGGCAAGCCTCTGGTATGCATAAGACAGAGGGGGTGAACAATCACCACTGGAGGCTACTCACCCTCCCCCACCCCGGGAAGGTCCTGAGAGTATTCATCCCTTCCGATGGGGCATAACTGGCTCAGCTATGCTGACATGAGAGGCAACTGTCATGTCAGAAGGTGTCATAAGACATCAACGACCTTCGAAGTTCCCCCAGACTGATTTCTGAGACCTTCCACCAGAGGACTGAAAGCACTCCGCCAGGGAAGGTACCAGAGTGTTCCCACCGAGCCAGGGGTATATTAACCCATCGGACTTAGTGTTTCAAAGGCTTTTTCCTCCATCCCCAACAGATCAAGACAGTGACCATCACTTTGACCTATGTGTTGGAAATGATACAACTTTTAAATTTTTTAAGTAACTTTAGTAATGGGTTTGTTCACCTTTGCCAAGGTTAGGGGGGAATTAAGGTTTCTTTTCAAAATGACTGTTCACCACGGGTTTGAGTTTCACTTTTAATTGGTTTGCATACCTATCAATACTCAAAACTAGCTGGTTATTGGTCCTGTCTCCAAGGAAGGAAGCTGTACTACTTCCTGCAGGACAGGTCACCTCTGAGACTGACCCAATGTCCTGGGTTTGCTCAGGAGGGGTCAATCTCAGAAGTGACCCATGCAGCAGGAAGTAATACAACTTCCTTCCTGGGAGACAGGACCAATAACCAGCTAGTCTTGAGTATAGACAGGTATGCAAACCAATTAAAAGTGGTTCCACCTTCAGCCAAAAAACCATATATAAGCAAGGGACACCTGGGAAAAGATTGTTTTGTCCTGTTGCTGCCAGAAAAAGCTGTTCTTCTGTTCTCTCTCTGGTAAGACTGGGCCCTTGCTCCCACCTCCTCCCCCTCAGGGTGGGGGGGGAGGGGGGAAGGGAGGTTTGGAGCGGCAGTGCAGCTGGGCGTGGCGGAGGACCCAGGCTGAGCGCTCCGGCTCAGATGCAATTCGGCCAACTTTTCAACCACAGTGGGCAGGGCCGGGCCCCTGTTCCAGGCCAGGCAGGGGCCAGGCCCGCTCCATCTGACTCAGGCCAGGCCCTGCTCTGTCACCCCAGACCGGGCCGGCCCCACCGGGCCGGGCCAGCTTCTCAGAGCAAAGCCACTGAGACTCTGACTGCTTCTGCCATCCAGCTCAAACTTTTCAAACAGCCTGGCAGAGACCATGTGACCATCGCAAGACCCGAGAGAGAGATTAATCCTTTCACTGCTCAGATGGAACCTGCAGATATCCACCTTCCCTTGCACAGAGAGAGAAAGAGTGAGGACACCTACAGAAATACAGCATAGAGACTAAAGTCAGTGAAGGAAGCAGAGCTGATGCCTAGAGGGAGGAGCATGAGGAGTGACGTGGTGTGCTGTGGCCTGGTGGACTTATGTCCCGCATGTCCTTGCAGGGTCCCTCGCTGGAGACCCTCAGGCAGTGCTTCATGCAGCACCTACAAAAACATAAGCCCACCCCTGGTCACAGAGGGCCACTTACACACCTAGGTGCGTCCTTGGAGATAAAGAGCCCGGAGGGGACTTCCACATGCTGTTCCAAGGAGTTTATTGTCTTCTCCTTGAAGGGAGTCAGAGGTGAAATAGTGAAGGGACACAAGAAATAGGTCTCTTTTATATGGGGGCAGGCAGGGGGCATGTAGGGGCAGAGACAAAGCTGATTGACACTAACATGAGCCAATGGGGAGAGGGGAGGGGAAAGGGGGGCCAAAAGCCAATGGGGAGCGGACGACAACAATTCCTCTCATTCTGTTTAGAAAGAAGGCTTCCCTGACTTACTTGGAGCTAACCAAGGTGGGAAAGGTGGGGAGTTTAGGATTGTGGCGACATTTAAAACAGCAACCAGAATAACAAAACAACCAGAGACACCCACAAGGTCCCAAAAGAAGGCAATTCCTCCCTCAAGTTGCCAAAGTTCGAAGGAGTCCAGAATTTCTCTTGGTAGTGCTGGATGTGGCGAGTCTTTCTGGGCTGGTGAGGCTGCAATCTTCACCAGGGCCAGTAGTTTCTCAGCATTGTTGGGTCTGTCAGCTACAGTAGTCGTTGCCACAGCAGTCTCTGGATACTTGCTTGGATTGGGAATGTTTAGGAGGTGGTAGGGTGACAGTGCCAGGTTCCATGGAGGGTTTCAGGGTAGGTGCCTCTGTAAAAGTCTCAAACAAAGCTCCCACATGCAGCTCTGGGTTTCGCATCTGTAGTCTTGAGATAGGGTCTGGAGCTTGTATTTGGTGCCGGGCAGGCAGTTGCTCCAGGCAGCCGCTTCTTGGCGCCAGCAGCGCGGCAGTAGCAGCAGAGGAGGCAGTCACAACGGTGGCAGTAGGGCATGGGGACTCACTCGGTGTGGGGGCATGGCGGGCTCTGGCCTGCCTCATGCACATCATGCCTGACTGACAGTAACATGAGCCAAGGGGGGAGGGGAGAGGAAAGGGGGGGCCAAGAGCCAATGGGGAGCAGGACTACAACAGAGGAGTGCTTCAATAATGAAGCTGAAAATTCTTTTGTGAAGCCATTGTTGGGACTAGGCTAAAATATTCCCTGTAATATATGGAGAAATGGTCCAAAGGGGGGGATGTGATGTTCTAACTGCAGCCAGTGAGCCAAGGAACCTGTGCAGAGATAAGTAGATGCTGAAGTAATTGCGGCCTAGTGAGAGGCTTGAGCAGAGACAGAGAAGCTGTAGTCCAGTCCCTTTCCCCGGGGATGGTAGAGAACTTGTGTTGCCAGTAACAGAAGAAGAGGATTTTCTTTTCTGCTGTAATAGAACTGCTCATCCTTAAAAGAGTACCCCATGGACTGTCATAACCCACTGCAGTAACTGTGGGAAGGCTACTAGTGTGGGAGGGATCTTCCACAACAAGCAGATTTTCCTCACAGGTGGCTGCTGGTTGTCAGGCTGAAACCATAAAAAACTGTATTTTCTTGTGGAGAAGTCCATGGTATAAGCAAGAGAAACTTCTCTCCCTAAATGGACTGAGAAAAGACTATTTTAGAGGTGATAAACTGACTGAAGGTTCAATGTGTTGTCTTTTTGTGTTGTCAGTGGGAAAGAGACAGAGAGGTGGGGGAGGATAATTGTTTTGAAAGTTTTGTTCTGGCTCTGGTTTTGTTTTTTCTTTTTTCCTTTTTAGGTCTGTTAATAAACTTCCTTTATATTCTTCAAAGTTTGAGCCTGCTTTGTCTGCTCCTAATCCTTATCTCACAGCAAAATTGAATTAATTTTGTTAAGTGTACTGGCATTTGGCCAGAAATTCAGATTGGCCCACTGAAACCACTACACCCGTCCTGGTGTCCTGGGTTAGGCCAGAGGGGTCAAAATCTAGGAAGTGATCTGTGCTGCAGGAATGCAGGAAGGCATACAACTTCCTTCCTGCGAGAGAGAGAGCCAATAATCAGGTAGTTTTAAGAATTGATAGGTAGGTAAACCAATTAAAAAAGTTGGTCCGCCTTCAAGGAAAAAACCATATATAAGCAGAGACTTTCTGACGCTCTTCCTCTTTGGACCTGCTGCTGCTGTGTAGAGAGGAGCAGCTCCTGCTTCTCTCACTGGTAAGGCCCCCCCTACCTCCTTCCGAAGGAGGGATGGGGGGGGGGAAGGGAGGTTTTACGGCAGCCGTGCCGCTGCAGCCGGGCAGGCGTGGGGGAGGAAACGATTGGAATTTTCAGCAGATCCAGCTCAGCCGGTGTGTCAGCTACACAAGAGGGAGAGCCGGGCTAGGCAAAGACCGGGCCGGACTCTATCCAGCTCGGGCCAGGCCCTGCCCTGTCACCCCGGGCCCAGATGGCCCCAGCAGCCCGAGCCACTTGGCAGAGCAGGCAGAGAGACTCTGAGAGCCGTCTGGCATCCAGCTCGGACCTGTTCAAGCCAGCCCGGCAAAGAGCACGTGATCCTCACACTGCCGGAGAGAGAGAGAGACAGAGATTAACTCTCTCTATGCCTGGACTAAACTCACAGACACCCATCCTTCCTCGCAGAGAGAGGAACGAGTGAAAACATCTACATAGTGCAGCGCAGAGACTTTACAGTCAGTGAGGAAAGCAGAACTGATACTCAAAAGGGGGTGCATGAGAAGTTGCTTCAAGAGTGAAGCTGAAATCTCTTTTGCAGAACCATGGTTGGGGACTGAGCTAATAAATTCTCTGTAATATATGAAGATATAGTCCAAAGGGGGATGTGAGGTTCTTATTGCAGCCAATGAACTGAAATACCTAAGTACAGACAAGTAAGTGTTGAAAAAGTACAGCCTGATGAGAAACTAGAACCAAGAGAGAGGAGAGGCTGTGATCCAGAGCCCTGGTCCGGGGGAGAATGCTAGAGAACCTGAGTTGTCAGGAGAACCTGTGTTGCTAAGCTCAGAAGAAGGGATTTTCTTTGTTGCTGCAATTGAACTGGACATCCTTAAAACAGGTACCCTGTGGACTGTTCATAACCCACCATAGTGGCTGTGGGAAGGCTACTGGTGTGGGAGAGATCCACCATTAAGCTGGACTTTACTCCGGGCGGCGGCTAATGGTGAGGCAGAAGACCCATAAAAACTGTATTTTTCTTACAGAAGATCCATAGTGTAAGCAAAAGAAACTTCTCTCCCTAAATGAACTGAAACAAGAGCTGTTTCTGAGGTGGTAAACTGACTAGAGGTCAAAGTGTTGTCTTTTGTATGTTGTCAGGGAGAATGAAATGGAGAGGTGGGGAAGGAGGGGTGGTCTGGGGAGTTTGTTCTGGTTTTTTTTTCTTGAGTTTTTTTTTTCTTTTTTTCCCTT
This sequence comes from Eopsaltria australis, assembly GCA_034509425.1. NCBI lineage: Eukaryota > Metazoa > Chordata > Aves > Passeriformes > Petroicidae > Eopsaltria > Eopsaltria australis. The sequence continues at coordinate 18,899 of JAVTVJ010002318.1, read as the reverse complement.
TGTCTTAGATATATTAATAAAACTTCTTTGTACTTTATAAAGTTTGAGCCTGCTTTACCTACTCCTAATCCTTATCTTACAACAAGCAATCAAGTAAATTTAAGTAAGTGTGCTAGCATTTAGCCACAAACCTAAATAAGCAAACTAAAACCACGACACCTGGGCAAACCCAGGACAGATAACAATTTCTTCACGTGGACTCTGTCACTTTGTGTTAGCACTAATAAGTTTTTTCTTCTTTTTAATAATCAGTCTAGTAGGCCAAATTTTCACTCCTCTTTTATAGGAACCTACCAACCTGTGAGGTGGAGCTGGGTGAAAACCAAGGAAATTTAAAGTGCCACCATACTTGCTTGCATTGTCACTTTGTTAATGTTTGTAATTTTTTATGTTTTCATTGCAAGTGACTTGGTGGGTGTCATGGGTTCACCCTGGCTGGGTGCTAGGTGCCCACTCAGTCACTCTATCACTCCCTTTCCCACTGGCAGAGGGGAGAGAATAATATGGAGGAAAACTAGCAGGGTAACATAAGGCAGTTTATTACAGTAGAAAGCAGAAAACAAGCGGGGGTCTGCACGCACAAGAGCTAGAAAGGAAAATCAATCAGTCTCTACTTCCCATCAGCAGCGATGTCCGGACACTTTCTGGGAAGCAGGGATTCAGCACACGTGGTGGTTGTTCAAGGAGGCAAACATGGACCAGCCCTGAGTGCCTCCTCCTCCTCCTCTCTTCCTTCCCTTATATATCTGAGCTGACATCATATGGTATGGAATATCCCTTTGGTTGATTGGGGTCAGCTGGCCTACTTGTGTCCCCTCCCAGGATCTTGCCCACTCCCATCCCCTTTGGTGGGGGAAGGAATGTCAGAGGGACAGCACTGCTTGGCAGTAGCCAAAACACTGGTCTGTTATCAACACCAGCTACCAATGCAAAGCACAGTACTGTAAGGGCTGTGAGCTTTTCCCCAGTCAGACCCAATACAGTGGGAGATCAAATAATAGTTACAGCATTTTACATATTCTTGAGTTTTATTTTTGCCTAACTTATTCTGACTTTTTACTGAAAAACTGTGTGTCTAAAGGTCTTCTGGATGTATAATTTGTCTCAACCAATTTTACCCTGAGAGTTGGTATTAGAATTTATAGTATTTGAAATCAGACAAATATGTACTAACCTTCCCAGTTCTGCCTCAGAAGGCTTCAAAATTATTATCATTTAGCTAAATTTTTTGGATTTACTAATTCATGAATTAAAGAATATTAACAAAACACAAGAAAATGTTACATGATAAATTATTGAATCCCCCTTCCTAATCCAGGAGAGGTAGACATGGACTGCAAATAAGGCATGAATAAAATACAGAAAAGCCTTCTACCAGCTCTCAAACCAATGTACTGTTTAATTTCATGCTATATGTCTTAAGAGAGTATTTTAACTTTGCCTCACTTCTCTTTATGCCAATCAGTGTAGTGACTACAGCACATTCTACAATACACAGGCTTCTCAGTTGCGGATGCAAAATATGAGGAGGGCAATTTACTCACTAAAATTCAAAAGAAAAAACTACTTGGGATAATAAACTAAGTTTGAAAGGGAATTAATTTCATTTTTTATCCCACCAGTTATAAAGCCACAGTTTCTGGTTTGTGTCAAGATTAAATTATAGCAGTGCTATAATTTTTCTCCTGGAAAACCGTGCATAGCCCTGATGTAAGGATATGTTTGCATGGGAACATTTTGTATGGAAGTGTTTTGTGTGTTAATTTTGTATGTCATTACTTCTGCTGTTTCTATCTTTTCTCCTATTATCTTTCCTCATTACTTCCGTGGACAAGAGACAATGTTTGAGTCATGGGGTGGAGACTGAAATAGTTCATGCCTCAAACATTGATATAAAAGAGTTTTCCCCATTACAACAAAAACTGTATAAAGAAGCTGCAACCAAAGAAGCCTTCCTGAGGATACCTGCCTGTGACTTGGGACTATAAGTTAAACCACTAAGATTAGATAAAGGGAAAGCCCATTCTTTAATCACCTCAGGCCTAGAAAAAAATAAGGCTGAAAGAGAGAGATCCATCCACAAGAAAGCCAAACAGCAGAGATTCTTCCCTGAGTTTGGTATGGGGGAAACCACAGCCCACAGAAGCCAGGTTTACACAGCCTCCCATCCGAAACAAAGCAGGGGTGGAAATAAGTGATGTATATTTAAAACAATATGTGGCCAGGATACTGTGTCTTGTGAAATCTCTTGGACAGGAACCTCAGCTGACACAGTCCCTGTCTTTGGACTCTGCTGTTCATAACATCCAACCAGGAGATTGGGTCCTAGTTAAGGAGTGAAAAAAAGCACCAGTGGTGGCAAAGTGGACCTTTCCAAGTGTTACTGACCACAGAAATAGCTGCCAAGCCAGCTGAACATGGGTGGACCCATCACACTCGAGTCAAGGTCTCTGAGGCCCCAGAGATTTGGACATCTCAACTAGAGGAGAAGGACGGGAGGCTGCTACTGACACTCCACAGGAGAGTTCCTGAGCAGTAGCCAGTGTATCAACATTGGGGGAAGTCCCATGTGCCTACCCGCAGACTGTCTGCTGAAATAGTCTGTATGGGCATCCCTCCTTTCAGATCTCCACTCATTGGGGGACTAATACTTGCTGTCATTATTTTCTTTATGTTAAGATGTTTCTGTGCCTTCACTCACCACAGGTATTGCAGAAGAAAATGTGAGAATGAGATTAGGAGATTAGATTACACCATTAAAATGTTTTCCTTAATAATTCTTCCTTTATATTGTCGGTTAGGTTTGGGCCAGAGGTAGAAGAATCATTTTTTAGTCCTAGGAGAAGAAGTAGCAAAAGCCATTAACCTTAGCAATTGTTGGGTTTGCAGAGGGCCAAGAAGATCTGAAGACTGGCCATTGGTGGCATCGCAGGTTACCTCCAAACTGGTCAGTGATATGTTATGTAGGATATATTAGACTGTTGTTCTTTTTGCTACCACAGGTTGAGGGAAATCAGTTAAGAATCAAGGTATATGATAATCTAAATAGAAAAAAGCAGTCAACTGATGCAGCCCTTGCTGGAGGGAGCACCCAAAAGTGGGGGAAAGATGAATGGCCGCCTGAGCAAATCATACAACACTACGGACCAGCCACTTGGAATCCTAATGAATTAATATCAGGTGCCAGAGAACCCATCTATAATTTAAATCGGACAATTAGGTTTCAAGCTGTCTTTGAAATAATAACCAACCAGACAGCTACAGCTCTTGACCTTCTTGATGACCAATCCACTCAGATGAGGAATGCGATATTTCACTGTCAGATGACATTAGATTATCTATTAGCAGAGGAAGGTAGAGTGTGTGTAAAATTAAATAACTCCAACTGCTGTTTGCAAAGAGATGGCAATGGAAAAGTGGTGAAACAAATAACGAAGGGAAATATAAAGTTAGCTCATGTACCAGTCCAAACGTGGAAATGATGGGAATGGGACACATTTTCGTGGCTACCTGATGGACTATGGGTTAAACGAATGCTTTTTTCCTCTTACACGCTGTACATGCATGATCCCTTGCTTATTGCAACTTATTTAATGTGTGATCAAGGGGATGCAGGAAGTAGCTATGCCTACAGATTGAGAAATGGATACAAAAGGACAGAAAATTATGTCACTGCAAATAATTGCAAAACCAAAAAAGATCCAGGAACAAAAGATTAAGTCAATGATAACTAAAGTTTGTAAAGAAAATTACTGAGAAAATAAAAGAGGAAGAATTAAAAGGCATGAGAGAGGTTTGTCTTGACAAACAAACTGTGGGTCCGCTGTTAAATAAAGCTAGATACTAAGAGATAAAAGAAACAGTGAGAAGGATTCCACTGATTGATGAAAGGAATGAGAGATTTGTCTTTACAAACACACTGTGGGCCTGCTGATAAATAAAGCCAGATACTGAGAGATGAAAGAAACAATGGGGGGAGCAATAAATTCCATATGAATTCCACGAATTGACACGAGGAAAAAAGGCGGGGGGGGTGTACATTAGAAAGGGGTCTGTATTAGGTGATTAGGGAAGTCTGTACCTCTCAAGTACCTCAGCCAGTGGGGAAAGAGAGAGGGAAATGCAGCTGGGAAATTAGGATAAAAAGGAGGCTGTGTCCTTGTCCTGGGGTGACTGAATGATGCTTGTATCCCCAGTCATCTGTTCTGCTTATGCTGGATATTAAATTCTGGAGCTTCAAGCTAGGCCCAGAGATACAGAGAGAATGTGACGAGGGGGGGAGAAGATGTGCACAGTTTGTCTACTCCCCCGGAATTCCTTCTGGGACTGTGCTCTGAGCTGGGACAGTGAAAGAGAGATAAGGCTCTCTGGGTGCTCTCTCAGAGTTGACAGTGAAGTGCTCTCAGAGTTCTCTTGGCTTTTGCTAGGAGAGAAAGACTTTGCTTTTTCCTTCTGGGACTGTTCAGCATATCTGTGGTCCAAGACATCAGGACAATCCCCCAGGGGCCCCCTGACGCTGCAGTCAGGCCTGGGCACTGGCCCCAGCCCCTGGAGAGACTGAGGCTGACACAGCTACACCCACAGAAGGACTCTCTGAATCTATCATCTCTTCAGAGCAAGCAGAGGTTTCATTGTTTTATAAAATTCAGTTTTTCATGCTTGTGAATACTTTGCTTGTTAAATAAACAGTTTTTTCCACTTTTCTCTAAGGAAATTTTTCCTGAACCAGTTGGGGGAGGGACAGCTGAAATTGGCTTTTCTAGAGGAGACCCCTATAGCTCTCTGGTTCCTCTGTCCAGCATGGCGTTACTGCGACAGATTCCAGTTGGCTATATTTCCAGGAATGCCCCTGTCCCCAGGGCACTCTGGCAGCGTCCTGTAAACACTTAGCCAGAGAAACTGTGGCCTGCGTTGTGGTGCAGGAACGGTCCAGTTTAGCTATCAGCTGAAGATTAATAACGAGAGGGCTCTTGGAGTGCCTTTAATTCTGAGTGGCTTTATTGCAGGATCTTCACACAGAGGGGAGGCAGGAGTCCAAGAGGCCGAGGGGCCCTCAGACACAGCCTTAAGTGTTATCACCTACAACCAATCACCAGGGGGTCTGGGGGAATATAGGGAAGGTCCAGAGTTACTTGGTCCTATGGGATGGGAAAGGAAAGGGGCCCAGGAGATAACAGGGGATAGAACAAAGGTTCTTGGGGGGACGGAGGAGATGATGGACACCAGCAGTGGCTACTCTGGTTTGTCTTGGGTTAAACCATGGTCACTTCACCTTCCAGGGGTTTCCTAGCTCCTTTGAACTTTCTCCACCAGTTATCTTTCTCCTTTTCTAAGTCTTCTCCCCCTGGGGTCTCTAAGGACACATCCACGGCAGCTACAGACCCCCTCAGAGGTTTCCTCCTAAAATTTGCTCTAAACGAGGACAGTCCTCCAACCATTTGAGAGACCCTGGGGAAATGCCTCATGTCTTCCCTCTTTATTCAAATTAAGTTACAGGACTCCTCTGTCTCCTTTTTGGACATAAACCTCTGGTGTTTGTGGATTCATTTTCCTGACAATCCCTAGGTAGGAACTCTCAGTTATTTGAATGAAGCTTCTTCTGTGGAGGTTGTGGGCATTGTGTCATCTCCATGTAGGCGTAGAAATTTGGATGCAACTTCCTCTGTGCAGGTTGTGGTGATTAGGGTTCCTTCTGTGGGAACTCTTAGAAATTTGAAAGCACCTTCCTCTGTGGGAGATCTGGGAGAACTTTCAGGGAAAATGACTGTCCTGGGTGGCTAGTGTCAAGAAAAATATATTGTTGTCCTTCCTTGGTTAATTCCTTAGTCACCCTTCTCCCCTGGGGTAGACTGTGCAAGAAATTAGGGATCGTGAGTGATTGGTTACTCAAAGATCTGAAAATGAAATATTACTATATTTACAAGATTTGATGAAAGAATTCTTCCTTCTGTTAAATGTGGTAAACCAAAAAAGGCCTTGGGCAGAGGCATTGCTTGCTTGCTGCCAAACAGGATCATGTCCAAAGGCTTCACACAGCTTTGGAATGCAAATGAGAGAGAAAATTTTATGAGAATGTCTTAGGTTACAATGGTATGTATTCTATCACCATCTTCATGGGATGTTGGGGCCAGGTGGGGCACTTTGCTTTGCTCATCCCTGATGGCTGCAGTTAATGGGCCATTGAGTCCCACTGATAAAACTACATCATCCCATTGTGATATGCTCCGCCCAAGGGAAGGAACCAAGCATCCCTATCTGGATATGATCTGGAATTTGAAAAACCACAAGTCAGCTTTTCCACTGAATTTCCAGAGGAAGACCAGACCCTTCTACACCACCACCGGACCTTCAGAGGAAAACTACACCTTTCCAGAGGACCACAGCTTCAACAGAACCACATCTATCACTCCCAGAGGACTGCAACCACGTTCTAAGTGGACTACTACCAACACCCTGACCGACAGGGTGTCAGGTTGTATTCTGACTCTGTCAGTGTTTTTGTACTATTGCACTTATTTTAATTTTTCTATTAAATTGTAGTTCTGACTTTGAGCCTCTCACTGATTTGCTTTCAAACTACCACATGTTTTGGTGCCCTATGTGGGGCAGGGTCCTGAGGAAAGTCAGAATTACAATTTTGTGTTCTAGAAGCCACCTATTCACCATGATACTCAATATACTTACATGGGACCTGTACCTTGCTCTATATATATTTCCACACATGGGGAACTACCTGCCTGTGGTAATGCTCCTGTGTAGGCCGGGGTATCATATAAAAATTGCTTTATTGGTTTACTATGTCTATTGCATGATAACCTCCAAGGCAATGAACACCATTTGGAATATATACTCAATTTTGTTTGCTTGTCCAGGTATGGGCTGTTACATCTGGGGCCTCCTCAACAATCGCACCCAGCCCCTAGGGGAAAGAGTAGAGAATGGTTTCTTTCAGCCTTTCAGACCTGACACAACAGTTTTTGAAAATATTGAGTTCCCTTTGGATGTCAAAGATGGTATAATCTTGCTGTTAGTTCTGCTTTGTCTTCTTTGTACAGCCTGCACTGTGTACACCATGCTTAGATTTAGAACAATACTTGGTGTGCTACAGCATCTTCTCGAGAAGGAGGAGAAGAAAAGCAGCAAAGCAACAGGCACCATGTCTACACAATCTGTCATGGAGGAAAAAGAGACTGAAGAACCGACAGAGTCTCCACACAAACCATCACCAAGCCAGAACATCCTAAGCCAGTAGCAGTTGACCCCGTTCAGAAAAAGAAATCCAAGAGCAAATCAGCCCGCACAGCGACCGATGAGGAGGAGGCTGGACCTTCGCACCAAGCAGAAGAGACGGAGCCAGAGATCATCACTCGCTCTTTATCCCTGGGTGAGCTGCGTGACCTACAGAGGGAGTTCACCCGCCAGACAAATGAATCCATCCTGACCTGGCTTCTTCGCATCTGGGACGCTGCAGCCAATGACACCATGCTAGATGGAAGTGAGGCCAGGCAACTTGGATCCCTGACCCAGGATGTGGTCATCGACCAGGGGATCAGGAGAACCCAAGAAACTCTCAGCCTCTGGTGGCGACTGCTGGAAAGCGTAAAAGACAGATACCTTTGTAAAGAAGACCTCCAGGTGCACCAAGGAAAATGGAGCACAATGGAACATGGTATCCAATCCCTGAGTGTAAGAGACTGCAAAAATCCCTCATCTGCCTCACGACCATTGACAGAGACTGAAAACCCAAAGACCCCAAAGGGGAAAGAGGACTTTGCACAAAGAAGTCCAGGCCAGATCAAGGTGGGATATCTGCCAAATGTAGGTGCCCAAAACTGGTACACACTCCTGAGAAAGCTGGTGCAGGCCACGGTAGACTGCGTCGTCCTTGCTGTTGAGGCGGAAAGGACTGCGTAGGATGGTTTGTACTGTACACCTGCTTCGGTACTACAAAACAATGGGCCTTGTTTCCCCCACCATCTTGGCCAATTCCCCCTTGCCTTTGAAAGGATTACTCCAAAGCAATGGGCCTTATTCCCCCACCTCTTGGCCAGCTGCCCCCCACTTTTTAAAAGACTATAAAGGGACTTTCTGAGAAGACCCCTACAAGATCTCCCCATGGACGAGGATGAAACCTATTGGCTCCAGACCACCAGGACTTCGTCTGTGCCGTCAGTAGCTATAACCCCTTCTTTTCTCTCTATGCTTTGCTTCCCTATATCTGTATCTCTCCTCTATCGCATAATCGTGTTGTTGGCACTCAATAAAAGTGCGTTTGATTTTGATTGAAACTAGAAAGTACTTGTCCCTGTTTCTTTTGCACTCTGAGATTCAGTTAACGAACCATCACGACTCCCGCTTGTATTAGCGGATCGTGACATTAAATTGGCATCACGGACAGGATTTCTGACAGACAGAAGGGGTTGCAAGGTTTCTGTGTATTCTGTAATAAGGGAAGGCCGTTTCGCTCCAGCTGCACCTAGCCCGACACTCCAAAAGGGTGAGTGGTGTCTAGAAAGCAAGGGGGGCGTCTCGAATTTCCCACAAACTGCACATGCCTAGGTGAAAAGCACCCCTATACTCTGTTGAGGGCTCTGTCTTCAGAATTTCACAAAAGAATCTCTTGGTGCAAAAGGGGGAGCATTGTGTTTCTTTTTAAAAGATGGGTGTGTAAGGAGTTTGATCTGCTTGGCGTAGCGAAGAGACAACTATTGGTAACTTGAGGAGTACCTCCCAAGCAGATTTTTGGTCTCTTCACCCACTTCAGGGAAGCGAAGGGAGACACAGCCCAGTTCTCTGTGTTGTGGACTGCAACTAAGTTTTACCTCCCTGAAGTAGTTTTTTCTGTCCCTTCACAATATGACTTCAAACCCTAGAGCAAAAGATACAGCTGCATTTTATGCTTTGTTAGCAAAACACAGTGCCAGACCCTCTCCAGGAGGGGAAGAGTGGACACTTAATTACTGGTTTAATTTAGAAAATGTGATTGATAGAATTTACTCTTTACAACATGGGTCAAAATTTAAATTTGACTGAGATAAAGCCATAATTTGCTCTGTCCTAGGAGCATGGCTTATATCAGCTATAGGTCACCACTTTAAGCAGTGCAGTGAAGAGAAGGCAATAATAGACTCTCTCCAAAACCTAGTGGAAATTTTGCAGAAACAATTAGAGAAGGAAAGGAATTATATTCTTGTTGCAAGATGCTTTGAGAGAGAAACACCTTTAGAATTCAAGGAACACTTACTTATCAGAGGATACAGAGGAAAAGGAAACAATTTACCCCCAGAAAGAATTAAAGCAAGTAAAAAATTGTGGGGAAAACTGCTGTCCTCGTATGATACCTTTGATTAGGACAGAATACAATTAACTCAGTGATGAAGATTATGATCCACATATCATCACTAAACAAATTCCATTTACTGCTACTGAATTGGCTAAGTTGAAAAAAGAATATGGGCGGCTTTCCCACAAATCTGAAACAGAATATGTCTTTTGAGTGTCACTCACTGGAGGAGACCAAATTCATTTAACTGAACAGGAGGCCAGTGGATATTGGGGACATGGAGTTTTCTTAACAACAGGAGACAGAGGTAACACATGGTCCCTGACTCAGCGTGCAGGTTTCTGGGCTGGGGAACTCAATCCTCTAGAAAGGGGAGACCCTTTAGCTATAGTTAGTACCCCTGACCGACTTCTAGAAAGCGTCCACAAAGCCGCTTGCCTGCAAATGATACATGAAAGGAAATTAATTCCTAGATACGAATCCCCTATGCAATTGCCTGTGAAGCCTGAACCGATGACCCCTTTAATTCGAGGCTTTCCAGAATCACTCAAACCTACAGCAATTGTCCTTCAGAAAACTATAGCCGCTGCGGGCCCCATAGAGAGGCTGGATAGGTTCCTTGGAAACCTGAGCTACCGAACTGGATTTACCAATCCTGGGATTACACCATATTCAACACCCTTGCGGCCATCGGGTCCACACTCGAATTCACCTGCCGGTGATTGCAAAGCTTGGACATGTAGTGAGGTTGCAGAAGATCTGATTAATTACAGTAGAAAATGTGAACCTGTAAAAACCCCAGAAGAGAAATCAGAGAAAACACTGGGTGTCAGGTACATTGGGGTTCCTCATAGTGAAGACCCAGACAATAGAAAACCAGTGCACCCTCCCTCCCTCAATGTCTGGGCAGTAAGCCAAAGCAACCCCTCCCTCAGAGCCTGGGAAGTGAGCCAAAGCAGCCTTTCCTTCAAAGCCCAGGCAACGAGCCAAAACAGCTTTGTCCTCAAAACCAGGGAAACTGGTTTTTGGGAATTTGGTGGAAAGGAGGTATGACATTTATCTGTGGCAGGACATCTACCCCTCACCTCCTCCTCCTGTGTGCCACAGATAACAGGTGCATAAAGAGAGAACCAATGGGGAGGAAGGCCCAGCAGGGGTGGTCTCTGGCACCAGAGGGCTCAAGCCTCAGCTAAGAATTAACATCTTAGTCTGCAGAGCTGATGGAAGGAGAGATAAAGGAAAAATCACTGACTTAAGAATCATGGTTTTACACTATAAAAGATACATGAACTAACACTGGGGCAGAAGTCTCTCACACCCTAAAGTGTTTGAAGCTTCTCCCCGAAGTTTGGACACAGACTTCATGGTTACTTCCCCGGGGACTGAGGGAAAGGATCTTGATGTACTGCACCAACAAATTGGATGGTAAGATACATTGAATCCTAAGCTTATACTATTTCTATGCTAGCTGTAACTGGAAAAGGTACCATTCTTATGCACTGTAAGTTATTTACTAGTAATCTTTCTTTTTGTTTTATTCCTGTGTGGTATTGGTTTGCTTTTAAGTCTTATATCTGTTAGTTTTCTTGTCTATTAATAAATAGTTTGTTCTATAATAGACAGAATCAGTCATCATTAAAAGAACTTATACACCAAAGTGAGTTTTGGGGTGCTGGTTACCTCAGTAAGGTTAGTTCCTACTGCAAAGGCCTGGACAGAAGGCAAGGACCAATTTTAACTCCTACATCCATTCGTGACAGTATCCCACCTGATACCCTAAACTCTTTAGACCAGATTAAAATGCCTGAATCTAGGAAAGATCTCCAATTATTAGTGTTCTGGAGGAAACACATCCCAGATTTTTCCATAATTGCCAGACCTCTTTATAACTTGCTGAGAAAAGGGGTAAAATGGGAATGGGATGCTTCTCAAGAAGAAGCCTTGCAATTGTTGATTTTTGAAGCAACAGCACACCAAGCCCTGGGCCCTATTCATCCTACAGATCCTTTTCAAATGGAATGGGGATTTACTTCCTCACGGTTGTCGGTACACATTTGGCAGCGGGGCCCTGACGGTCCGATGAGGCCTGTTGGCTTCTATTCCCGTGGCTTCAAAGATGCTGAAAAAAGATACACTATATGGGAAAAGGGATTGTTTGTGGTTAGCTTAGCTCTCATAGAACTGGAGATTACATGACAACAACCAATTGTTTTGAGAGGCCCTTTCAAAGTTATTAAGGCAGTTTCTACCGGGGCTCCCCCACCTGATGGGGTGGCCCAGAAAGCCTCAGTAAGAAAGTGGTATGCTCAGATTCAACATTATTGTAACGTTTTTTCAATAACTGAAGGAGCTGTAAAAAATCTGGCAATACAAGAAAGCTTGAGTAGCAGCCAAGACAAACCTGCCTCATTTATTAAGGTAGCCCTCCACACTTCCTCCGGTGAACAAATTATTACAGAGGGGAAAGCCAACGCCCAAGTTCGCGAGCTGATAGCTCTTTGGAATGTTTTCCAACGTGAAGTACAGAATATTTTTCTTGTCTGTATCTATACTTATTTCTATGCTGTGTTTAAGGGATGGACTGAGTGGCTTTCTTTTTGGCAGCAAAATGCATGGACAGCCTCTGATGCCCTAGGGAAGGAACATGAGATAAATACATGCTGGATAATTCCATCATTTTAACTTTTTCTGCCCCTTGGTGGCAGGCTCTGTTGTGTTTACTTTTCACAGAGGAACTCCGAGGGACATGAGGAATTTATAGATTCAAAATAAACGCCATAGCAAAGCCCATATTGAGTGTAGTTGTTAGATACCATGGTATAAGCACCCCCCTTGTGTTGGATGACAAGAATAATGTTGTTTCCTCCCTTTACGGTAACACATGGTGATGATGTTACAATATGATGTAAATTAATTGCTGAATTTCTTGCTGAACCTGTACACAGTTATAGCATTGGACCTCATGGCCATGTTTCATTTTGTGAAGTATAAAATCGGGATTGTTGGCTAAAGTTAACTGCTGTACAATTTTCCCATACAGTCATGTGTGGTAAAAACAATACAAAATACTGGGGGGAACTCGAAGTTGATATTCTAATACCTACCATCCAACCACCGGTTATGCTAAGCCTGAAAATTTTTGAAGTTGGACCATATATAATCAGGAAAATATGCCAACAAGAAATATTGTTTAATCTGGAATGGTCTCTTAAACAAGTCAAATTGCTAATGCAAAAAAAAATCTCGGAAATCCAGCCAGTTCTTCACCTTTCCTGCAAACTTCCTTCGAAGGGTGGACAACCTGGTTACGAAAGAAGAACCCTTTTAAGAAACAAACACAAAGAGACTGTCCTAGTTTAGGGCAAATGTTAGGAGGAAACCTCCGAGGGGGTCTCCTCTAGACAAGCCAATTTCAGCCACCCCTCCCCCAAACTGGTTCGGGAAAAGATTTCCTTAGAGAAAAATTGGAAAAAACTATTTATTTAATAAACAGAATATTCACAAGTATGGAAACAAAAATTGAATGATAAAAAACAATGAAACCTCTCCTTTCTCCGAAGAGATGGTGGATCCAGAGAGTCCTTCTGTGGGTGTGGCTGTGTCAGCCTCAGTCCCTCCAGAGGCTGGGGCCGATGGCCAGGCCCGGCTGCAGAGTCGGGGGGCCCCCGGGGGATTGTCCTGATGTCTTGGACCACAGAGATGCTGACTAGTCCCAGAAGAAAGAAACCAGTAAAAGAAATAAAGTCTCTCTCTCTCACTGCAAAAGCCGAGAGATCTCCAAGAGCACTCCGCTGCGAACTCCGAGAGCACACAGAGAGCTTACCTCTATTTTTCTGTCTCCGCTTCGAGCACAGTCTCCGAAGGAATTTCCGGAGGAGTAAGGTGTAACTCCTGTAGACAAACTGTGTGCGTTTTCTCTCCCCCCTTCACCCTCTTCACTCTCTGTCTCTCTCTGGGCCTAACTTAAAGCTACAGAACTTAATACCCGGCATAAGCAGGACAGACGATTGGGGATACAAGCATCATACAGTCAACCCAGGACATTCCACCCCTTATCCCCATATCGTCAGCTCACTACCAAAACTAATATATTCTGATTCTAAACACACATACATTACACACACATATATGTATACATATATATAGTATATAACTATATGTAGAAAATGGCAATAAAATCCAGCAAATAGTGATATTTAAACATGGTTCTCTCCCAATAATCAGATCTTCCTGGGGTACACATCGTGTTGTTCCATCTTTCTGCATTATCCACCATGTGTAACCTGGTCCCTGAGCAAAGACAACCCCATGGATGGGTTTGTCTGTATTGGAGGCAGAATTGACCCAAACAGTCTTCCCTAACAGACCTCTAACATGAACCACTGGGACCTTGTCTCCATCTACTGTGTGCAGGGGTTCAGATTGGGCAGGCCCTGCTCAGTTGGTAGAACCTCGAGTGTTAACTAACCAGGTGGCCTTTGCTAAATGCTGTTCCCAATTTTTGAAAGATCCCCCACCCAATGCTTTCAAGGTGGTTTTTAACAGTCCATTGCACCTCTCCACTTTGCCTGAAGCTGGTGCGTGGTAGGGGATATGGTACACCCATTCAATACCATGTTCCCTAGCCCAGGTGTTGATAAGGCTGTTCTTGAAATGAGTCCCATTGTCTGACTCAATCCTCTCAGGGGTACCATGCCTCCAAAGGACTTGCTTTTCAAGGCCCAGGATGGTGTTCTGGGCAGTGGCATGAGGCACAGGGTAGGTCTCTAGCCATCCTGTGGTGGCTTCTACCATTGTGAGCACGTAGTGTTTACCTTGGTGGGTCTGGGGCAGTGTGATGTAATCAATCTGCCAAGCCTCTCCATACTTATATTTGGACCACCGTCCACCATACCATAGGGGTCTCACTCGCTTTGCCTGCTTAATTGCAGCACACATCTCACAATCATGGATCACCTGGGAGATGCTGTCCATGGTTAGATCCACCCCTCGGTCTCGTGCCCACTTATAGGTGGCATCTCTACCCTGATGACCTGAGGCATCATGGGCCCATCGGGCTAGGAACAACTCTCCCTTGTGTTGCCAATCTAAGTCTATCTTTGACACCTCTATCTTTGCAGCCTGATCTACCTGCTTGTTGTTCTGGTATTCCTCGTTAGCTCGGCTCTTAGGGATATGGGCATCTACATGGCGGACTTGCACAGGTAGCTTTGCTACTCGGGCAGCAATGTCTTTCCACTCTTCAGCAGCCCAGATTGGTTTTCCCCTACGTTGCCAATTGGCCTTCTTCCACTTCTCCAGCCATCCCCACAGAGCATTGGCTACCATCCATGAATCAGTGTAAAGGTAGAGTTTTGGCCACTTCTCTCTTTCAGCAATGTCCAGGGCCAGTTGAACGGCTTTGAGCTCAGCGAGTTGACTTGATCCACCGTCTCCTTCTGTAGCTTCTGCAACCTGTCATGTGGGGCTCCACACAGCTGCTTTCCACTTTCGTTTCATCCCTATGATTCGGCAAGAACCATCCGTAAAAAGAGCGCAGCATGCTTCTTCTGCTGGCGGTTGATTGTACGGTGGAGCTTCCTCAGCCCATGTCACTCGCTCTTGTTCCTCTTCATCAGTGAGACCAAAGTTTTCACCTTCAGGCCAATTTGTAATTATCTCCAAAATCCCAGGGCGATTAAATTTTCCAATGCTGGCGCGTTGTGTTATGAGAGCAATCCACTTGCTCCATGTAGCACTGGTGGCGTGGTGGGTAGAGGGAACCTTTGCTTTGAACATCCACCCCAGCACCGGTAGTCAGGGTGCCAGGAGGAGTTGTGCTTCCGTGCCAATGACCTCCGAGGCGGCTTGAACTCCTTCATAGGCGGCCAAGATTTCCTTCTCTGTGAGGGTGTAGTTGGCTTCAGACCCTCTATAACTTCAACTCCAGAATCCCAGTGGTCGGCCCCAAGCCTCCCCAGGCACCCTCTGCCAAAGGCTTCATGACAGACCATGGCTCCCGGCTCCAGAGTAGAGCATCTTTTTCACATCTGGTCCTGTCCTGACTGGGCCAAGCGCTACCGCATGAGCAATTTCCTTTTTTGATCTGGGTGAAGGCTTGCTGCTGTTCAGGGTTTCACTGGAAAGTGTTCTTCTTGCGGGTAACCAGACAAAGAGGGCTCACAATCTGGCTGTACTCAGGATTATGCATTCTCCAAAAGCCTATGGCGCCTAGGAAAGCTTGTGTTTCCTTCTTGCTGGTTGGTGGAGACATTGCTGTAATCTTGTTGATAACCTCAGTGGGAATATGAAGCCGTCCATCTTCCCATTTTACCCCTTGGAACTGGATCTCTCGAGCAGGTCCCTTAACTTTGCTCTTCTTGATGGCAAAACCGGCTTTTAGGAGAATCTGGATATTTTTTTCCCCTTTCTCAAACACTTCTGCTGCCGTGTTCCCCCACACAATGATGTCATCGATGTACTGGAGATGTTCTGGAGCCTCACCCTTTTCCAGTGCAGCCTGGATCAGTCCATGGCAGATCGTGGGGCTGTGCTTCCACCCCTGGGGCAGCCGATTCCATGTGTACTGCATACCCCTCCAGGTGAAGGCAAACTGGGGCCTGCATTCTGCTGCCAAAGGAATGGAGAAAAATGCATTTGCAATGTCAATGGTGGCATACCACTTTGCTGCTTTGGACTCCAGCTCGTACTGGAGTTCCAGCATGTCTGGCACGGCAGCACTCAATGGTGGAGTCACTTCATTCAAAGCACGATAGTCCACAGTCAATCTCCATTCCCCTTCAGACTTGCGCACAGGCCAAATGGGACTGTTGAAGGGTGAGTGGGTTTTGCTGACCACCCCTTGGCTCTCCAGCTCACGAATCAGCGTGTGGATGGGAATCACAGCATCTCGAGTTGTTCTGTACTGCCGGTGGTGCACTGTCGAAGTGGCAATTGGCACATGTTGTTCTTCTCCCTTCAGAAGCCCAACTGCAGATGGGTTCTCTGATAGTCCAGGCAAGGTATTCAATTGCCTAATGCCCTCTGTCTCCACAGCAGCTATCCCAAAAGCCCACCTGAGTCCTTTTGGGTCTTTGAAATATCCATTTCGGAGGAAATCTATGCCCAAAATGCATGGGGCCTCTGGGCCAGTCACAATAGAATGTTTCTTCCACTCATTTCCAGTCAGGCTCACCTCAGCTTCCACCAAAGTCAAATCCTGTGATCCCCCAGTCACGCCAGCGATAGAGACAGATTCTGCCCCCACATGTCTTGATGGGATTAATGTGCACTGTGCACCAGTGTCAACCAAAGCCTCATATTTTTGTGGTTCTGATGTGCCAGGCCAACGAATCCACACAGTCCAAAAAACACGGTTTTCCGTAGCCTCCACCTGGCTGGAGGCAGGGCCTCTCTAAGCCTGGTTATCCTTCTTTCCCTGGGTGTACATCTTGGAGGTTCCTTCAAGGGGATAGAACATGTCGTCGTCATCATATCTGGCAGATCGGCTATGGGCAACTGGAGCTGCTTATTTTTTGGTGGAACTTCCTCTCTGAGTCTTAGCCTCCTTCAGTTCACGTACTCGTTGTGCCAGAGCAGGAGTGGGTTTTCCATCCCACCTTCTCATGTTTTCCCCACAATCATACAGGAAAAACTACAGATCATGTCGTGAGGGGTACCTTCTCTCCTTGTCTGGGGGATGTCTACGTTTGGTAACAGAACCTCTGAACTGTACTGCTGAGATTTGGAGAAGGTCCTTTCTCAGTGTCTTGTGATTCTCTTCCATCTTATCTTCCATTTTCTGTAGACATTCTTCCACAGCTGCAATTCTTGCATGTGTTGGGCCATGCACGGCATCTGCATGTGCTCGGAGTTTCCTCGCCATATCAAGCACAGTCTCATCTCCATCATCCCGCTTCATTATTGCTAGAGTATTAGAATGTTCTTGTGGCCTAAGTCGTACAAGTCTTCGCCACATTATGGGTGTGCATATTACCAAGTCTAGATTCCTAGGTGTATTTGGATCTTTTGAGAAAACAATCTCTGCCACTGCCATTTCTCTCAAGCGTTGGATCCCTTGTTCTATTGTTTTCCACTGAGTCTGCTGCATATAGAGATCGTCTGTACACGGATATCTGCGTGCCACAGCTCCCAAGACTCGTGACCAGAGACTCTTAGGGTGAGCCCCCTTTACCGTTTCCTGGTCGATAACCGGTTCATGTGACAGGTGTCCCAAATGCCTCGCTTCAGTACCGTCTAGAATTGTAACATTGCCTGCAGCATCCCAAAGATGGACTAACCGACTAATTATAGATTCATCAGGTTGTCAAGTGTAATCCTTTCTTAGGCCATGAAGGTCCTTCAGGGAAAGAGACTCAATAGTGTCTTCTGCTCTTGAGTCAGTTGCTGCCCCTGAGGGTCCTTCCCCGCCATCATCATCATCATCATCCACTGGTCGATCAGTTTTAGTTTTGCGCTTCTGTCCTGCAGCAGCGACTGCCAGTTGCTTAGGCTCACTGTCTGTTTTAGCTACTGGCTTGGGCTCACTGGCTGGTCTAGCTGCAGCCTGAGCGACTGGGGTATCTGCTGCAGCCTGAGCAACTGGGGTATCTACTGCAGCCTGAGTGACTGGAGTGTCTACTGCAGCCTGAGCGACTGGGGTGGCTACTGCAGCCTGAGTGACTGGGGTGTCTACTGCAGCCCGAGTGACTGGGGTGTCTACTGCAGCCTGAGTGACTGGAGTGTCTACTGCAGCCTGAGTGACTGGGGTATCTACTGCAGCCCAAGTGACTGGGGTGCCTACTGCAGCCTGAGTGACTGGGGTGACTACTGCAGCCTGAGTGACTGGGGTGACTACTGCAGCCTGAGTGACTGGGGTAGGTACTGATTCATCTTCCTGCCCCCCTGCCTCTATCTGCTGCCCTACAGTGTCTAGCAGCGTGTGATAAGCATATGCCAGGGCCCAGCTTATTGCAATGATCCTTTCCTCCTTAGAACCATCATTACACTTCTCTTTCAGATATTTCGCCACCTCAGCTGGGTTCTGTATTTGGTCACGTGGAAAGCCCCAAGCTATGGGTTCTGAGAATTCTTCAAGATCTGGCCCATAACCTCCCATTCCCCACACCACTCAGGATTTTCCACAACTGAGCCCATTACTGGGTCAGGTGTATCCTCAGTCCCTCTGGACATATCAGCTCGGATTCTTGAAAAGTTGTAAACCGTATAGAGGTGTTGAAGGTTGGATCTAGTTCTTTTCCTCAGGAATTTTTCTCCCATGGGTTGCTAAGACACAAATGACTGGGTACTTAAGAGAAACAAAGCACAAGGCTAGAGCCTTTCTCCGTGGCAGGGTGCGGTAGAATTGCCCTTCATGGAAGCCGGGCCTGACAACGCGAAATTTGGAGAGACTGAAAAGCAAGGGCAGGGGGGACGTCAGGCTCTCTTGCTCGGGACCCTCAGAGCTGGACGGTCGGAGCTGCTGTCTGCTGAACCCACGGCCCCCTGAGAAGCCAGCGCGGAGCTGCCGGTCTGTCTGCTGTGAGTCTTTTCTTCTCTGCCCTATAGGGAGCCGACCTGCCTGCCACCAGCCTGTCTCTCCCCCCCGCTCCTCCTCGCCGCTCCGAGTTTCCTCGCT